>CM060963.1:95924175-96056675 GCA_030765045.1 Tenodera sinensis | reverse complement strand
CACTCGGTGAAACATGCCGTGCACTTTCCTTGGACATTTCTTCCTCCTCTTATCTACAATTGTCAGAGAACCCATTTTGCACAAACTTGTCACTTCTAGAATACACATTCATGCTGCCAAAATATCTGATATCTATTTCCAAATTTAGAATTTCAACAATAATGCATCCATTTTCCTTTACTGAGTTCCTCACTCTTTGAATTGTTAATCTTTCACAAATTTATGAGCGGAGATTGTATTTCAAAGTCTTTTGACCATCTTCAAATTTTGAATGGAGTTACCTAAATACAGTTGAACACCATGACTAGCTAACAAATCCTTGTGGGTTTTGTTTGTTCTTTAAACTATCTAGCGTATGAAAATGCATAATGTAATACTTAGAAATATCCACGCTTTTCTCCAGTTAGGACTGAAGTCGAAAGAGTATAGGACTTTGAGCATAATAAATTAAACTCTCTCTTTCACACATTATGATAGCTTCAGCTACATTGTTATTTGCTGTGTTAGTTTTACTTTGTATTCTTTAATGGTCAACAATGGTGGGTTGCTGCGAAGCTTTAAGACTGCCCTCGTGTCATTGTATTTATTCAACCCGTTTGTAGCGATCATATATTTAGATTAAGATGCATTCATTCATGTTTAGGCCTGTTTGCTGTTCTGACATCCAAGCAAGTCGAACTTATCCATCCACATCTTGGATGGACGTCCTTGTATCTTCTTGTTTGCATATAAATACACGCTTTTTGTTGAGTCGATGATATTCCGCTATTAAATGAGTTCATAATACATGTACATGTATTAAGAATGCGTTATTAACTTTTTTGATATTGTTTAATTTCTCATTAAGATTGAATATCTTTAAATTTTTCCTAAAGTCATCATTTTTCCCTAACAGCCAGCAATAACCTTGTCTCTCTAGACTCTTTCTGTTTTATGCCTTTCGTTAACGTCTAGTATTAAAATCCGTACAAGAGAGTAATTTCAGCTAGTATTTGATAAAATTGTGGGGTGATTTCCTTTCTAGGTTTATTTAACAAACTTATTCCGAATGTTCCACATAAATAATGGAATCGTTGAATTTTGTTTTGTACATTTGTTTTATATTTCAGTTTCTCATCCTATTACATGATCTATCATTTGAAACGGTTATTATGTACCCAAAGAAATATTTAAATCGAGCATTAATTTCACTTTGTTAATCAATATTATTCTTTTGTTAATTGGCAAATTATCAATTTGTGGATGATATTAATTATGATTAATTCCGCCATCCTAATTATCGTTATGTAATTGCTGATTGTTTTGTGTTAAAAGTTGTATAACGTAAATCAACGTTAATTTCTTGGCATGTCCGAGATAATTATAAGATCAAATATTATACACGAAGTATGACGCCATCATAACGACATCATGAGGGGGTATTGTCACGCAAGACAATATCCTAACGATATCGTCTTGGTAAGTGATGAAATAATTTTTCGAACTCTTGCATCGAAGTTTCAAGTAGAACATGAGCCTTCTCGGTAGTGAGCCGAGAAATTTGAATCTATATAATTGGATTGACGTATTCAATGCGAATAAACGTGCTTCGCACGTGCCAAAAGAATAAGAAATAATCAAGAAAGCGACGAAATCTTATAACGGCTTAGTGATAAAGTGCGAACAAATATTGCTAAATTCAAATGGAGTTCAGTGGATGCTTTATTCTGTAACTGCGACCCGAGACAGTAAAAGAATCTTCATTGCTCTACCGACTGATCGCCAAGGCATACAAAAACATCTCACAGCAAAGCAAGATAAAACGACGTCAAAATATACTTATAAAGAATCGCCTAAAAGGCGCATCACATTGTTTTACTTATTTTTCCTGAGGATCAGTTCAGAGTTTTAGTTGAGGTTAATCAGTAATAAGAATGTCTCCTTCAGTGTTGTGCAGATTGTATTTGATTTCTGATATCCTATTGTGACATAACTGTGGTATTATTTTGAATGACGTTGCTAAGCAAATAAACGAACATGTGCATGGGTTCTGTGTTGGAATATCTGACTGACTAAAATACATATGAAGCCGTAACTCCTTCACTGCATTACTTACTCCCTCACTTTACCTTTCTCCTCCTCCAGTTCAAAGCGAAACACTAAACAGATAGGGCACATACTGGGGAAGCTAATATGGCTTTCTGCGTTTGCTTGATACCGCAGGTGCGGATTTGATGTTCACGCAGGTTTACGACTGAATCTGTGCGATACAAGGGAAAACTCTTACACCCATATCGTAAAAGGTAACGGTTAGATGAAGAAACACAGCATACCACGACTGTGTGTTTTAGAGTAGCACTGGTCTTCGGGATATCACTCCTGTTTTACCTAGACTCCTCATGTTTTTATTTATCTACTCACTATTTACTTCGAAATTTCTGGGAGTGCAGAAACTCTGCAGACTGAACTGATCTTCCTCCATGTTAGTGACAGAATTTTTCGCAACTGTTCATTGTTATAATTCATAAACGCTATCTTGTTTAATCACAACACCTTAATAACTGGTAATACAAAGTTTAAAATTTAAATAATTAAAAAACTGGTACCGTTTAACCCGCTTTTGAAACCGTAATAACACCCTGGATACAGTGACAATATTTGCATTAATTTATTATTGACTTGTACTCCTTTTAAAAGCTGTTTAGCATTATTAGTTTTAACTGATTATTTCCTACATACAGGCGTTATTTATCATACACGATTTAACTGGCCATTCATTCGTTTTTTATCATTTATCACAAGGTTATTTCTTGGTTAGTTACTGTCGCTAGCTGTAATGCTCATAATAGATCGCGGAAAACAAATACACATTAGAATCGACCAACAATCAAAACTAAAAATGGAGGGCAGTTTGAAACAGTTTGGAGATGCGCCAAATGATGAAATTGAAAAAATAATTCAAAATTGTATACCAAGTATTACTATAAAAATTGGATATGTTGCACTCACATGACCTTCTATACTCTTGTACTAACCATTCCAAAAAAAAAAAAACCTTATTCCTATATCTTATTCGTGTTAGTTGAGATAAACATTTGCAGAAATTATCTTATTGCTCATTTGCTTGTAGGTACAAGGGGAATAAGGGAATACAGTAGGTTTTGAGCGATAGTCAAGCGTTTTAAAGCTTTGAGATTCCGTTCTCTTTGCTAACATATAAAAAATTAGCAATGTTGAATTTGACGAAAGTTTGTTTTCCGAAACTGACGCAAATAACAAGGAGTACCTCCGAAATGGTTCACTCTACAAAAAAATTATTTGGATATAAATTATATGTTTTAGCGAGATCTACATCTTTTGTACAGTAAGATTTGGTCTCTCGCGGTTTACCAGTTATGTAAAAGTCATCCAGAGTAAACAGGACTACATGGGCTGTAGCCAGAAAAATCAAAATATACACTTCATTTGTCATAAAAATATCTTAAACAAATGTCATCTTAATCAAAATCGTTAAGAGCCATTTTACAGAAAATCAAAATTTTATAAACATTTTCCATGGAAAGGCTAGTTTAGGGTGCAACTATTTTCTTAAAAATCTTCGTGTCGCATGCTTGAAAGACACTAAACTTAAATACCAACTTTGGTTTTTAACCGACTTTCCGTTTTTGAGTTATGCTGTCCACAGACTTACACACAAACACACACACACACACACACACACACACACACACACACACACACACACACACACGCACACACACACACACTCACTCACACACAGAAGGACAGGGACCTTTTATGAAAAATATATATATATTTTTTTTGGATTCGGGGGCCTCAAAACATATTTACAGTGAAATCTTAATATCGAATTTTTGGGCAGAATACAGTACTTACTCTACTTACTATATTACGTACGTACGTAGCAGAGAAAGTAAAAATAGAACCATTGTGTGTAATAAATTCAATAGTTAATGTATTTTGCCAGAAGAAAGATTATTTGCTAATGTTAAAAATAAAGTGAGATTTATTTGAGAATTTCAACTGCTTTTCTGTTATAACAAGAGAAAATCAAAGTACATGTAATTCTTGAAATTCGTCTCCCTCAATTTGCGGTTCTCAATCAGCCGCACTGCAACAATCATAATGAATATAATTTTGGTTATTGTTTTACAGAATTTAACATTTTCGGATCAGATGTTCGCGATATGGTATTTACATTCATTTTTTATTTATGAAGTAGTCCAGATAAATATCATTCGACGGTATGACCTTCCCAGGTGAATTCTCGAGCGGAGCGGAGCTGTTACGTCAGACGTGTTATGATATTACTTGTAATAAATGTTTGATGTCCTGACTTTATAGGTACATTAACCATCAGAACCGATAATGGTGAAATAAAGGTACAACATTCATAAAAATACATCGACAAGTTTATCAGCTGTAGATCTTCACTTACCAGGATCTAATAAACACAGAAGTTCGTTAATGCTAAAGCTAAAGTGGATGTTTTATCTCTAACGGAAAATACTCCGCAATGGATTAAAATGTCATGAAATAGGAGAGTGGTATTTTAAGTGTTAATTACAAAATGCTTGTAAACATATCATGAAAGGTATCAACACATAGCCTTTGAGTTTATGTCATAAATAAAATTACCGATTCAATAGACTTTAATAAAATGGTGCTTACAGAAAAACGATATCCGATTCACAAATGAAAAATACTCAGAAATGAAGTACAGGGGAAATGCAAAATGTCTGCTTTATGCTGATGTTCCAGTTAAAGAGGAATCAATGCAAACGACTGTTGCGTGAGAGATCTCATTCTACCGGTAGTGTAATGGGTTGCACAGGAAAGCAAGTTCACGAGTGTAAACACTGAGCCATTCCTGGGCATTCGGAAGAAAAGTGGCCTAGTTTTAAAACACACTCTGAGCAAGCGCGGTTCTTATCTATAATATATTGAGCAACGATGTAGAGATATAATTGCGTACCGCAAGACTGTTCAAATAACTAGTTATTTAGGAGTTGTGGCTTACCGCTCATTCTCTAGGAGTGATGTGGTTGCATCAAGAAAGATAAATACCGGGATAGTTACTTGTTACGATTAAATAATGCCTTTAATTTTTGTTTTGATAAAGTGTAGGATCAAGCATTAGATTTATAACAAAAATAACGTTTTGAAAAACTGTAATAATTTTGATTCAAGATCATATCCATCGTGACTATTTTTGTTTCAAGGTGCAATCGGTTGCGAAGCCAAAACTACATTGAAAATCAGTTGTGCAGATGTGTTGTGCAGTGTCTCTAACATGCCCATTGATCATATTGGGTCTCGCTTGTAAGTTCTGAGCGCAATGAGCACATAACAAACCTAGAATAATAGACTCCCGCTAAATGTGAAGTGCACGATTTGACTATTTCTTTATACAGAGGGGTGCAACACAGCCGAAATTTATAGACAAATAAATGTTTACGGTGAAACTCATGAGAGACAGCAAAGTTCGGCAGTAGCACAGGAACTTTGAAGCATGACGTACAGATGTTCATGATGCAAGCGATAAGGAACGAAAGCGAATGCCAACCGATGATCTTGTTCACCGAGTGGATCAGACGCTTCGAGCAAATCATCGGTTCACAATTCTTGTGTTGAGTGATTTGTTTCTCAAAATTCCAAAGTCAACTCTGTATACCATCGTGAACGAAGTGGTTAAAGCACAGGTGGCTGCCTTCTATAATGAGGGCATTGACACAATGGTACCACACTATGAAAAATGTCTACGTCGGCACGACGGCTATCAATGAAAATAGCATATAGGTGTAGCTATAGCTAGCACATAAACTATTTTAATTTTCACTGTTGTTTTGGTTTCACAAGCGATCGGACCTTGGAAAAACAAAGCCTCGTATTTCAGCTAGACTCCAGTTAACCATACTCTACAGATGCTGAAAGAAGCCTCTGAGACTAATGAGTTGAATGATTTGAGCACTAATCTGTACTTGCTTTCTTGAAAAGTAAGCACCCCCCCCCCCACCACGAATGACAGGGATAGGCAGAAAGCAAATGTTGGGTGAGTAAAGGTAATTATGCTTCTTTTGCTGCATGCTTTGTTATTTACAATTTGGGTCATTCAATAATTAGTGGCAACATTTTAATTAAGAGGAAAAGAAACATTTTTGCAACAATATAGAAACTGATTATCCGGGCTTGTGGACCGTGGCCTAGTCAGGAAACTCCTTCCAGACGTTTCTATATTATGACACTGGCCGTGAAAGCTTACGCAGTTTGATCATTTTTGGAACAGTCACATAGTTGCTCTTCTGAGAAGTAATCTTCTCCAACACGAATTAACCCGCCTCTATACTTCAGGGAGACGAAGGAATACCATCCACACCGTGTGTTCTTGTACTAATCTTTGAACAGACTGCTCTTTTGCTGCCATAATTGCCTGTCTGCTTCTAAAGGAATTCCTCTGTGATAATTTCAACTTTGGGAAAACGTCTATATCACATGAGCTGATATCTGGGAAGTATGGAGGAGGCTCCATAATGTTCCAGTTACATATACGACATAAATTAATTACAGAGGCAGCTATATGATAGGTTGAAGGAAACGCTCGTCTTCACGTCCATAGCGTTTGCATTCTTTGTCATTCTCTGTCTTCCTCATCAAGAACTCTGGAACCCATCGAATTTCATCATTAACTTCTTGAATATTGGAATGGGTAGAGCAAGACTGAAAAATGCAATGCCATGACCGGGATTTGAACCACGGATCTACCGGTTTCCGGACACGGCTATTGTCTGGAAGAACATTAATTGCATTCTTCTTGAGTATATGAGGAATTGTACCAGGAGCAATTTCAACTTCCTTTATCGTTCAATACAAAACCACAGAGATGTTCTACCACTGTGCTTTAACAGTGTTCACATGCACATTATCAGTTACTAATTTTAGTCTATCATGATGAACATCTTCCCTACCTCTGGAAGCCCATGCACCCACGGTACGATATGACAGTCTGTCATGGCGGCGCCGTGGCCGAGCGGTTAGCGCGCTCGCCTACCACCTAGGCAGCCCGGGTTCGATCCCAGGGACCCGCATGTGGTATTCGTGGTGGACGAAGCGGCGTCTGGGCGGGTTTTCTCCGGGTTCTCCGGTTTCCCCCGCCATCTCATTCCACCGGTGGTGGACGAAGCGGCGTCTGGGCGGGTTTTCTCCGGGTTCTCCGGTTTCCCCCGCCATCTCATTCCACCGGTGCTCCATTCCATGTATCATCAGTGACACCACCTGTGGTGCCGTAGTAGTAAAAGCGGGCGTTAAACACTACACACACACACGCAGTCTGTCACAAGCTTCCGGTAAATGGTACATGAGATTATCGAAAATTCTTACTCTTGAAATTTGAATTCTAATGCATCTTTGTTCGTATTGATTAAACACTTTACAGCACTACAAACAACGATTGAAAAATTAATCTCACTAAAAATATCTTATAAATAAATCTTTAAAATACTCCAAGACGTTATGCGGCTTAAAATTTGGAACAAAATTGTATTCCATGGACTGACCTGTTGTAATGTTTAACCCTGTTGTGTTTAACGCCCGCTTTTACTACTACGACACCACAGACGGTGACGCTGATGATGCATGGAATAAAGATGGAACACTGGTGGAATGAGATGGCGGGGGGAAACCGGAGAACCCCGAGGAAACCCGCCCCAGCGCCGCCTCGTCCACCACGAATCCCATATGCGGTTGCCTGGGATCGAACCCGGGTCGGTTTAGTGTGAAGCGAATGGTCTATCCACTCGACTACAGCCATTTACTGACTGCATGCTATTTCACATGCTTTACTAGTTTTTTGAAATTTTATTTTAGATTTATATGACATGTTTACTGTCTTAGGACATATCGGTGGAGCGCATTTCAGATGAAAACGTTAGGGACGCTTTTCATCATCCGGATCTGATCGGTCCTCTCATCCTTTCCTGCCGAAGGTTGCGCTAGAAGTACAATGTACTAGGAGCTTACGTGTAGTGCTCTGTCCTGTATGCGGAGAGTCCTCCGTTCGCACATACCTTTACCTTTAGTTGTGACACTAAGCTGTTCACGTGGATCTGCATTGCAAGACAGTCCTTATAGTGAAGTTGTTGACTTTATCATACAAAATGAAAACCTATTCTTCTTCTTTGTGTATAGGATAATAACCTATCTATTCGTCGGATGAGTTATAAATGTTGTCAGTCCATCTCCTAGCGGGCATTCCTCTTGTCCTTTTTCCATCTGAAGGTCTGCCTTCTTTGGCTCTTTTTACTAGATTATTTCCCATCCTGTCAATGTGCTCTTTCCAGTGTTTCCGTCGCTCATTAATAAATTTTGTTGTATCCTACATTTGGCAACTTTATCTGATTTCTGTGCTGTGTAATTTATATAATAAAGTTTCTCCTTGAATTGTGATTAATATTTTCAATTCGCATGTGCTTAACATTTGTTTTGTTTTGACTGTATCTGCTCTGGTTTCTGCTGCATAAGTTAAGATTGGTCTTAACTGTTACTTTATAAATGCGGACCTTACTCTGTACTGCGATATACTTTTCGCCAGTTGATGTCTTTTATGCATCTCGATATCTGCGCTGGCTTATCGACCTGTGTTTTTACTTCTCAATTTAAAACTTTTTGGTGCTTGCTATTTGAATACCTAAAGAATTGAATTCTGTTCAATAATTTTTCTTTACACTTTTAATTTGCATCTCAACGGTTGTTTCGATACTCTTAGGCGTTTAGTTTTTTGTGTATTTATTTCCATTTTATACTTTTTACCTTTATGTTGAATTGGTGTAATAACCTTTGCAGTCCATCTGTTTCTGATATGAGGACAGCATCTTCTGCGTAGTATAATACGGGGTGAGTAAAAAATATGGAACAATGCTTGTAACTTTGATGTTATAGTTTTGTGAAGTGATATTTTTTAGAAAAGGTGTAAGATATCAACATGTTTTCATATTACTATGATTTTGAATAGTGCGTGACTTCTTTTTAATGGCAGCAGTTTTTTTAATTTCTTTTGGTAGGTACTCAGGTCTCGGAACGTACTGGAGATGCTTTTTTTAACTGTAATTTAAATTTATTAGGACGTATTGCAGCACATGAAATTTAAACCAAGAAAACACACTCGTAACAAAATTAGTGGTGCCGTGTTGTAACACGTGATGAATTCAGTTCAAAAGGTGCTCAAAATGGCTTCAATTTACTGCAAAACGATGCCAAAGCCTGTATTTGAAATTAGTTAATGTTCCCAGTAACACTGTTTGCCTGATCAGCTGCATTTCTTGACCAATTCTTAGCTTTAACTCTTCAACATCTCTTGGTCGGTCCTTGTAAACCCTCCACTTCAAATATCCCCACAAAAAAAAATTCTAAGGGGTTCAGGTCAGGAGATTTTGGCGGCCATACAATACTTCCTCTTCTGCCAATCCATCTTCCTGGAAATTCATGATTTACGTAATTCACCACCTGCCTTCCATAATGTGCAGGGGCCCCATCTTGCTGAAATAAGATCTCATATTGAATTCCTCCTCCTCCTGGGAATAAAGTAGCACAAGGAGGAATTATTTTATTTTGTAGAAGGCGTAAACACACTTCAGAATTTAAGTTGCCATCAATGTAAAATGAGCCTATCAATCCGCCATTAATTATACCAGACCACACGTTTACTGTTTGTGGACGACGTGTTTGTTGTTCAATCATGCAATAGGGATTCTCTTTAGCCCAATAGTGACAGTTGTGACGACATACATTTAGGCAGAAAGTAGCTTAATCAGAGAACACAATTCTATTCACGATGTTTAGTTTTGATCCAGCATGTCATTCAAGATTTCAGCAAACTGAGTACGTCTGTTAAAGTCATCTTCTCCGAGTTCTTGCAGCAGCTGTACCTTGTATGGGTGCCAGTTGACTGCCTTCATTAAGTTGCATATGGACTTTTGACTGACATAGTAGCCCATTGCAGGCTGGCGAATAGATAAATGTGAGTTTTCTTCTGCTGATAATAAAAGATCAAGAGCTTATTTTCATCTCGTAACTCGTTTTGGCCTTTCAGCATTGCCTTATTTTAACACTTCCAGTTTCATTGAAGATTTTTAAAAAAATTTCTTACTGTAGAATGAGTAATCCTTCGTTCTGGATGCATTTCATTAAACAGCACACAAACTTCTTCTTGGGTCCTTCTCTAATCACCATATCCGATCATTATTAGTATTTCAATTCGTTGTCTTTCTGTAAGTTGTGCCATGACTAATTTCTTTCAGAAAGATTTTGCAATGGAATAAGCATTGTTGTCCTTATTAACTTAGCTTTTGTTTGTATTTGTTCAATCAAAAATCACATATTGAAGTAGTCTACTGTATTGTTTAATTCAAACCCTACTCAATTTGAAGTAATGATGCGTTTTCCTTTGCTCAGAACACATGCAGTAAGGTCGAAATAAATTAAAATTTCGGTTTGAAAGGATATCTATTTGTACGTTCTCTAACTTGAGGACTGGAGAAGTGAAAAAAAAATGTTGCCATTTAACACAAAACACACACACACACACACACACACACACACACACACACACACACACACACACACACACACACACACACACACACACACACAAATCTCACATCCTTTATTTGTAATCACAGTAATGTGAGGGTATGCTGATATCTTACAGCTTTTCTAAAAAATATCACTTCACACAGTTACATCAGCGGGATTACAGGCATTGTTCCATAATTTGTATTCATCCAGTACATGGAATCTTGTGTTTCCCATCTTTTATCCCCATTCCTTTGGCAGATCTTCAATTAATGTAGACATTATGACATTAAAAAGGGAATGGACTTACGGAATCGCCTTGTCTAGTTCCCTGACGAATTGTTATTTCTTTAGTTTGTTCCTTTATTTTATTCTTGTCTTGCAGTCTGTGTTGATCTCTATTTTTGATTTTTGCTTGCAGTATATTTACATTTTTTAATTATACCACATCGAAAGGTTTTTTCAAGTCCACAAAACACGAAATATACTGCTTTACTACATTCCCAAGATTCATTTTTAAAATTATATTTCAATTTATAGAAACACTCCACTGAATGTAAATTAGTAGGGATAAAGCATCAATGTACATTGGTTGAAGTATTCTCTTATTCGGGTTACTTCTAGAAGGGGGAAAAGCATAAACTTTAACATTGGCGAAATAAGCCACTTAATTGTCGCAAATCTATTTTATACATGTTGTATTCCTACGTTACGGGTAATTAGTCATGTTTAAATGTTCTGCAAAGGTATTTTTGCAATAAAATATGACGCAACGGTCATAATCCTATTTATTGTGTCCACTTATCTTGTCATATTGCATCCTTAAAATAGGATCTCAGCGTTAAGTTCTCCTAAACACAGATATAGAATGACGTTTACAACTTTGAGTTCACGGAGAGGTAACAGAGGTTTTCTTTGCCAAACACAAATGGAAATGAGGTGAGTCACGCAACCCTTACATTTAGCTCTCTAAGCATGTTCATTTTACTATTTAGAGTACCTGTAGTAAACCCAAATGGTCGCCGTAAATCACGTTGAATTGTTAATCTAACTGCCCCTAGCTCTTAAAGGCACAGTAAAGGTCCCTGTAATTTATTGCATGTAGCTATGTATGAAGATACAAAACGTTAAAACTTCTTCTGGACATAGATAAGTTTCCCTAAACCTTTCCAGGCACATCAAGAAGTAACTTCTTTGTCAATTAGAGATAATATTTCCTTGAAAGCTTTACCAGAATCATAATACTAACTCAATTTTAATTAACTATGACCTGTTTTAAAATATTTGTATGCCATTTATTATAGGTGGTAGTAATACATATATTGCTGACATGAGTGTAAAGTTTTCGTGTTTGCTAATACAGAGATACGCTCTTGTTTGGGACATTCACCTAATAACTCACTTGCGCAAAATTGCACACTCAAGTTCACGGAAAGGTACCGATAATAGGAAAAAGTGATTTTATATATATATATATATATATATATATATATATATATATATATATATATATATAGTGTGACGTCGACAGGCAGCCGCCATAAAAGATATTCAAAGTAAAGCTACTTCACACCCTACTCGTAACAATGCAGTGGGACAGAGCAAAGACAGATTATTTCACAGGAAACTGTTCTTGAACCTCACTCTCTTATAAAAGGTGGATTTCCAGAACAATCCGTACTACTTCATTCTGGTCTACAGGAGCAGAGACGAAATGGCGAGAGAAGCCAATTTATACGACGTGAGCCTTGAAGTGTTGAACGGAACAGCCCTTAGTAGTTAATTTTAAGCGTGTCTGTACAGTCAGCATTGAATGTCGTCAGAGAGTTTTTGACATTTAATCGTCGCGTCGGAGTTGTTTGTTGTGTGAAGCAGTTTTAGTGAGTGTTATCAAGTTTAGCTATTTGTAGGACAGAGAAAGTATGTGTCAAGGTTAAGAGAGAACAAAACAGTTGTGAGTTTCAGAATTTGTGTATTATGTTAACGACTAAAAGGGACTATCATTTTTATTCAATTTTAACGGAAATAAAGTCACAGAAAAACTAACTAAAATTTTCATTTTGTCATTTGTCATTGGTATTAGGAGTGGGAACTGTGATATTGTCCTCCACCACTACATGCGCGCGCGCACACACACACACACACACACACACACACACACAGACACACAGACACACACACAGACGCACAGACACACACACAGAGACACACACAGACACACACAGACACACACAGAGACACACACAGACACACACACAGACACAGACACAAAGACACACACACACACAGACACACACACAAACACACAGACACACACACAGACACACAGACACACACACACACACACACGCACACACACTGGTAACACTGTTAACTCCTCTTTCAGCCCTTATCTTGTTCTAGCATTTTCTTTGCGTTGACTGCCAGCCTACACTATAAGCCCCGTGTCAGGGGGACATAATGGACTAATGAGGTAATTCGTATTGACAAAGAGATCAGGATAGCTAAAAGTTGGAGCTGTTAAATACAACATTCAACATTCTGATGAATTAACGATACGTATATTTGAATTCAATTCAATTCTCATGAAACAAGAATAGGATTTAAAAAATACTCTCTTACTGTGAGAATGTACTGCGCATGTGCAGTATGAAAGAGTAGTAAGGTCTGAACCATATAACTTTGTCCTGTATCTTGTAAATGTCACATGCACTGGTCAGACCTCACTGGCTGCCGTCGGAGAATAACTTGCTGCGCGATACAAAATAGTTCCTTATTCAACACTATTATTTTTCTGAATTTATTGGAAGATAATAATTGTAAAATTTACATGTTGGTAATTCTATGAATTAAAACTATAATTTAGCATGGTTAATGGATATGAAATTCAGGCAAATTCATATTAAACAAGTGGAGGATCCTACGATTTAGATCTGACTCTCTGGATCACGAAATCGTGCAATCGACATTATTTACATCATTTTTGTTGCCTGGTCTTCCACTACAAACTGTTTGTTATCATGTTATCATAATCATAGCCATTCAAAGGTTGGGTTAGCCAATCAGGGGAAAGGTATACAAATCGAGCAAGGAAGGATACATGCCAGCGAGGCAGAATTGTAAGAAACAGGGTTACAGGTAGTAGTAGCCTTGCAGAATATTTTTATGAAATTCGTGGAGCAGTTAGATACCACCCAGCCTAAAGAGTGAGTGAATGTAGTTTAAGGGCCCGTCGATAACGAATTCATTTGGTCCATCCAGAGACATCTTTTTAAAAGAATGGTACAAAATACTACCACGGAACATCCTTAAACTTCTGTGCTGATCTGTGGTATGTTCACAGTGTGTTCTTAACTTTGAAATTTTGTAGCAGCTTCACTTTGCAAATGTCCATGAAATGAGAGAAGTTAGAGGGTACCACCAGCATCCAAAAAGAAAGTGTTCCAAAGAGTAAATGATCCGAAAAGCAGCAAGGATACATTTCTATAGCCTTCTGTATCCAAGCATGTCAATTTTCCTGTCTTATATATTTAAACGAGCAATTCTTGTATATATATTTATATATTTATTCCGCGCAACGTGGAAACGGCTCTAACGATTTCGATCAAAGTTTGTATTCAGATAGAGTTTTGCTTTTTAAGTTCATCTATATAGGTGTAGTTCCCGAAAAAACGCGATTTTACATAAAAAATAACATTGTTTTATTCCCGCTTCTACAGTGCAATTCTTGTATATATATATTCCCGGTATATCAGAAATGGCTCTAAAGATTTGGTTAAATTTTTGTATACATGCATATTACATTCACAGTGTTTTCTCTACTCACTTTCACATCTCTTTCTCTACTCAGTCTTCGATAAACAATTTTCCATAAAAAAACATGATTTTGCACCAAAAATATTTTATCCCCACTTTTAAAATAAGTCATACCATGTTCTATATGTTTGAATCAGAAGTGCTATTACATTCACACTGTTTTCTCCTTTCACTTTTAGGTAACACATTCACATCTTTTTCTCTACTCACTCTTTTATAAACAATTTTCCATAAAAAACATGATTTTGCACCAAAAACATTTTATCCCCACTTTTAAAGTAAGTCAAACCACGTTATGTGTGTATGACACAGAAGTGCTATTACATTCACACTGTTTTCTTCTCTCACTATTAGGTGATACATTCACATTTCTTTCTCTACTCACTCTTCTACAAATAAGTCATGCAATTTGCTGTATGTTTGAAATAGAGATGTTGCATATTTCATTCACAGCGGTTTCTCTACTCACTTTTAGGCAACACATTCACATCTCTTTCTCTACTCAGTCTTCTATAAACAATTTTCCATAAAAAACGTGATTTTGCACCAAAAAACACTTTTATCCCCACTTTTAAAATGTCATACCATGTTCTATATGTTTGAAACAGAAGTGCTATTACATTCAAACTGTTTTCTCCTCTCACTTTTAGGTAAAAAATTCACATCTCTTTCTCTACTCACTCTTCTGTAAACAATTTTCCATAATAAGCGTGATTTTTCACCGAAGAACACTTTTATCCCCACTTTTAAAATAAGTCAAACCATGTTCTGTATGCTTGACACAGAAGTGCTATTATATTCACACTGTTTTCTCCTCTCACTATTAGGTGATACATTCACATTTCTTTCTCTACTCACTCTTCTACAAATAAGTCATGCAATTTGCTGTATTTTTCAAACAGAGATGTTGCATATTTCATTCACAGCGGTTTCTCTACTCACTTTTAGGTAACACATTCACATCTCTTTCTCTACTCAGTCTTCTATAAACAATTTTCCATAAAAAACGTGATTTTGCACCAAAAGACACTTTTATCCCCACTTTTAAAATGTCATACCATGTTCTGTATGTTTGAAACAGAAGTGCTATTACATTCACACTGTTTTCTCCTTTCACTTTTAGGTACCACATTCATATCTCTTTCTCTACTCACTCTTGTGTAAACAATTATTCATAAAAAGCGTGATTTTGCACCGAAAAACACTTTTATCCCCACTTTTAAAATAAGTCAAACCATGTTCTGTATTAAGCCTCAGCACTTGTGTTCATGTTCTGTATGTTTGAAACAGAAGTGCTATTATATTCATACTGTTTTCTCTACTCACTCTTAGGTAACACATTCACCTCTCACTCTACTCACCCGTCTACAAATAAGTCATATAATTTCGTGCATGTTTGAAATAGAAATTCCACGTATTACATTCATACTGTTTTCTCTACTTGCTTTTGGCTAACACACTCATGACTGTTTCTCTACTTACTCTTCTAAAAATAAGTCATACAATTTTGTGCATGTTTGATATAGAAATGCTGCATGTTACATTCACAGTGTTTACTCTACTCACTTTTAGATAACACCTTCACATGTCTTTCTCCACTCACTCTTCTACAAACAATTCATATCAGCTATACAACTTGAATGTTTGTATATATCTAACCGTTAATCTCGAAAAACGCTTAACCCATCACCGCGAAATTCGGCACGTATATGTATTTTTTTCATGGAGTTTTTATGGTAACAATTTTACTACACAATGTATTACTTTCAAATGGTTTTCTACTCGCTTTTGTTTTACGTTAGCGCATTCATGTATCCTCTGTTTGCCCTTCAACATACAATTCATATAATATTCTAGGATTGAAATATAAATGCAGCGTATTACGTTCACACGATTTCCTCTACTAATTCTTCCTTTACGAGACACAATCAGTCTTGTTTCGCTATTCACCCTTCAACATATAATTAATACAATTTGGTATATGTTTGAAACAAATACAACGTATTACATTCATACCACTTTCTCTACTCACTTTTGTTTTATGTAGCAATTCACATGTTATTCCCTATGGTTTATCAGATTCATACATACCAACGCCTATACATATCTTATGTTGAAGAGTGATTAAATTCCAAAACAGGTTGATCGATCGCCATGAAGAGTGACATCTAATTCTTTTCATGGCGAAGATTTTTATACAATCCATTTTACCACGCAGTGTATTACGTTCACGTGGTTTTCTCTACTCCCTTTTCCTTTACCTAACATACTGCTTCCTCTTCTGCAAACAATCCATACATTTTTCCATACCCTTGAAATATAAGTGCAACGTAACACATTCACACGGTTTTTCTACTCATTTTTCTTTAGTAAAGCACAATCACATTTCTTTCACTACTCCCGCTTCGACGAACAATTACGAACAATTCATACACTTTTCTATATGTTTGAAACATAAATGCGTAGTACATTCACATGGCTTTATCAACCAGCTTTTCTTCCTGTAGTATTAGTTATTCTTCAACATTGCTTTTGCTTAGTGTCGCTCCAGTGTTTTAATAAAGAATAAGGAAATAGTTAAACAAGTAAAGTAATCACAATTGGTGTCAGGAGTGCAACGAAAAGCACGATATGGAACAGTTGATGAAACAAATGTTAGCCAAGATGGACATAATGGGAAATGAAATGAATTCCGGAATGCGGCAGAGGAAACAAATATGAAAACCAAACTGGAAAAATGTAAACTACGGAATAGAAAATATGGGAACAAAACTGGAAGCCAAATTGAAAATGTAAACTCCGAAACGGAAAAGGTGAAGACGGGAATTCAATATGAAGACAGGTCTATCGGAGAATACTAACGAGCGACTGGCCGGGGTTAAGGAAGCCATGGAAGAACTCGACGGAAGTATGGCCAACGTGTTAACGTCCTGGAGTCAATCACAGCAGCAAAGAACTGAACTCCATAATGGAACAAATGCTGGACGAAAACCTCAAACTGGGTGGATATCTATAGGGGAGGCCTGCTTTCAGCAGTACACGTTTTACAGCTGAAATGATGGTGTTTATGAAATGTTTTTATGTATTTCTATATCTCTTGTATCTCGGACATTACTCTTAACAATTTCCATAAGTATTTTAGTTAGTTAGCGTTTTGCCTTTCAGGTTTATATAAACAAGTATCTTCTCCCACAAAAAAACAAGATTTTACAAAAACAGAGGCGAAAAACGCCGAGCGAAGCTCGGTCGCCCAGGTACTTGTACTTTAACCGCGCATATGCCGATGTCATAAATCGGAAGTAAAAGTAGTTAATCATTGCTTCACGACACATGATCTACCAACAATTGGTCTGGCGCACTGGTCACATTATCTGGAAGATAAACATAACTGATGTTGTTTCATATTTTTTATGGTTACCTATCGATCTATTTGGTATTACCATTCCAAATGGACAATAAATTCACAGTCCTTATCAGCAGCTTTGTCGAGGATTGCAAAACTAAAAGCACTCTAATTATTTTCCGTTCTACCTATAGTTGGAAAAATATAGAAAGAGACGTGAAAGAAAGATCTTTGGAAGCTAAGATAAACAATATCCACATAGGCTACTAAAGGTATAAGACATAGGGGCACCAATGACTGCCAGCTCAGTGAGTAAAGTACTTGCCTGCTGGGTAAGAAACTTTTCTCCAGCCCAGAATATTTCTTATCGTCTCTAGAGTATGGAGGAATGAATGAAAGGTGAATGTTTGTGTCAACTTAATGTTTAAAAAACCCTAAAGATCAAAAAGCCAGTGTTAACACTGTCAAATGAGTACCATTATTGCCAATACGTACATGTTTCACAGAAAAGGCCGCAGTTCCAACATATTGTGCTAAATAAATACCTACCCTAATTTTTTTCAGCTATAGTCCCTTACTTCCCTGTAACTACACAAAGCTACAAAGTGATTAAAAGAAAAATATTCTGCTGAAATGTTGATTATTTCAGGTACAGAAGATTCATTAATTTTTGAGAAAGTACTCAAGCGTTATGAAAAGCTGAGACATGCAAAGCTGGTGTAGGTTTGAAACAGATGAAATAATAAGAAAAGATAAATTATTTGAGAATATATCAAAGAAATCTGGATCTCCATGCTGAATGAAAGGAGACTGAAGCAATACTCTTCAGTAAGATCCTGGTGTTTTAAACCCAGACGGAGCTTCTATTAGAAAGGGCTCAGATTGTTTGCTGGATTTCTATGCCTTTCCCTCCACTTTCCGGTCCATTGGACGCCATGGCTTATGAATACCAACCTTTCATTTGCAAGTGATGTCACCGCATCTTGTAGCTGGGTTTTATCTCCTTCATTTCAAACTAATGGAGTTCATTCAACATTGGTTCGGAGCTTTGCAATGAAATAAAGGAAGGAGGTGGTGGTTCGGCTGCGTTGTCTAGAAATATGGAAGAAGTCAGCAGACATTAATAACTTTGAATTAAAAACAATATTAACTATATGCATAATTTGAAGAAATAGAGACCTACATTTGAATTATTTGGTATAATACTTTATACATCAACAGGAGGGGCTTGCTTTCAGTTATCTCGTGAAAATAGCCTTAAAATTTTAGCTACATTAATAGTTCAAAAGATACCGAAACGTCATTCCGTAAACTTTTCATTTATGCTCACTCCCGCACGTTTCGTTTTAGTGGCTTTTTACTTTTTATTTCCAATGTAAAAGTGAACCGCAATAGCGTATTTTAACGACGGTAGGTAGCACGAAATACGAGTAGTATCGATTTTGGCAGCAAAGTAATCATTAAGCGCGCTACTGTTAGCTTTTGCCATAATGGTTTTGTAAATAACTCGTGCTTTATGACATTATATACAGGAATTTTATTTAGCTTAGAAACAGTGGTTGATATATTCCTTGAATTACTACCATATTTTACATGCATACTTTATTGAAATTTCGAGACGAGAAGTTAGTGGACCTTAACGACTGCTATGTAAGAAACTATTTGCAGAGCCATTGCATGGAACTATTACAAAACTGTTACAACACTGTGTAAGTTAGCAATTGTAATGCAAAGGGCACACTCAAACCTTTTCGTTTTAGTCAGCAACCCAAAAATAGGAATTGGTTAAGACGGTTTGGGAATGTTAATCGATAAGATAGAGAGGGAAAGTTGAAACGTATAAGAATTACATATTGCAAGGAAGTTATACATAATGTACGAGCTCAACAGAAATATTCGATACACATGCAGGATTATTTCCTATTATTAATGAAATTTCCAACATAAAATTTGTATTAGTTTTAATTATTTTAATAAAATCCGACATCTTATACCTCCTGCGAGTATATGCAGCTTAACTAATTGAAAGCTTGGAACATTTAGAAAGAAAAGATGCGGGGACTTCCTGTTATTTTGTAACAAATGACACGGTTAATATCTTTGGCTGCGGCAGGTGTGAGAATAATAGAGCGGCAGATTGTGCAGAGCTTGCGAATTGGTACTACTTCTCGGTCCCGTCAGATGGCAACTGTTCGAGCCTTCACTACTGGGCCGAATTTTGCCCTGTCCCTCCTGCGGTTCCTTCATCTCATCTTCATCGTACAATTGATCCGTTGGGATTGAGGTGTTGGTTCCCTTTGTCGCCTAATTTAAACTAATCTAATCTAACTTAATGCATAATGTAAACAAGAAGTCCTGTTAATTTATAAAATACAACTATACATTTTTATGAGGATCGACTAAAACTTTTTGCGACCCACAATCCTGCTCCTCACAACCAGAGGTCGGATTGCGATGGCATGTCATCTTTTAATTGGGGCATTTTACACGCAGCTAACGTGACATAAGTATGCGTCATGGATTATCAAACGTAGGTTTGTAGGTATTTGCTGTAATTATGAAATTTTCTAGTTTTAGAACAAGTTTTTTATTTTACATGACTGTTTTGTCTATTTGGTTTTTCATTCGTTTACTTATGTTTATATTAATATATAAATATGTATATATCGTTGGATTTGTACATAAGAATGACGTTTGAAACATTAAATATCTCACTATTCAACTCAGAACTAAGATTAACTTTGTAAAATCTTTACTAGCATTACTGGAAAAAAGGGAAGGGATTAGTAGTACGTTGCATGTAAACGGAGGAGTACCTTTGGTGCAGTCAGGAAGCTTTTGCACTTGTCTTAATGTCGTATATCATAGATAGTAACTTGCTCTTCATTCGCAATGAATTATTTATAATCCAAAGAAAGAAGAAAGTTAATATTAAAGAGTTATTTTGAAACATATGTTCTTAAGTATATAATGCAACAAATATAATTAACAATAAATACAGGAGTCAGAGAAGGGTGTGCACTATCACCAGCTTTATTTAATATAAAAATGTTATTGACATTTTTCCAAAATGGGAGCAGATTTGTAATAAGGGGCTTAGATTAAATAATCATAAAGAGATAAAGGTTTTATTATATACAGACGATGTAATATTAATACAGAAAAGTGAAGATTTACAACGTGCTATATATGAAATAAGCTTAATATGTAAGGAGTATAACTTTAACATTTCTAAAACAAAAACAAAGATAATGGCTTTTGGGGTGAACAGCAATAAGACTCACAATTATTTTAGATGATCAACCTTTACAAGTTTCAAGTTTCATATACCTTGGATGAGAAATAGGCTTAAATTATCAAGATTTCAAGCTATATATAGAACATTACACTGCACTTTAAGAAGGAAAACATTAAAGGAAACAAGAATTAAATTTTACAAAACAATGGCAAAGTAAGTGAATTTATATGGCAGTGCCTGGGTTGTAGCAAAGAAGATGGAAAGGAAGATACAAGGATCTGAAATGAAATTCTTGAGAAGAACCAGAGGATGTACAAAACTAGACCACATAAGTAATGATGTAAATAGAATAGAACTGAAAGTAAAATCTATAAATGAAGAAATACAGAGTATAGAAATAATTGGCTGTTACATGTGGAGAGGGTGGACTATGATAGACTTCCAAAAATAGCTCTAAACTATAGCCCCACCCACTGCATGGACAGTAAATATACCTGCCCCTCTTTGACTTTACTTCACTTCCTGATGAAGGCCACAGAGTTAAGATGGCCGAAAGCTCGAGCAACTTCATCAACATCACACGGCTGGTTACCCGAGAAGTCCTAATCAATGGTTTACATGTCACTATAATTTCTTAAACATTTTGGAGTCATTTTATAGCTAGTGCTATTGACATGTATTCTTGGGTGTTGCCTTATCTTCCCCTTTATCTAATTCAGGGGTCTCCAAACTTTCCAGCCTTATTGATTACTCCATAAAGTTACGAGGGCCAGAACCGTTTTAATTTTTCCTGCTATTATCTGTAATTTCTACAGTAGTCAAATTGTGTATTACTGTTACGACCGTGACGCTTGACGACATCTGGTTGTCAAAAGCGGAAATAGATAGTGGTAGAACCCTCTATCGCTAACAGACAGTGCTAGTAGTGCTTTCGAGAAAGTTCTGGTGTATTCCACTCACTTCGAGATGGCTAGCAGCCGGCAGCGAGATCCCCTAGTCAGTCTGCCTTCAGAAGGCAGAAACTATCGTGAAATAAAGTAGTGTGTAACCCCATTTAAAATACATTTTTGAATCGACCATCGCCCATACTTAACGGTATTTTGATTTGACTTGTTTTTGTGTGTGATTAACTAGAATGTAGAAGATGAGAAAAGTACATAGTGAATGCAGAACATTCAAAGATCAATGGAACTATCACTATTTCGTGATTGAGTTCTGATAAGGCGGTATTTTTGATTTGCAATGAAACCATAGCCGTTTTCAAAGAATATAACATTAAACGTCATTATGAAACGAAACATTTGCAAAATTGCTCAAAATATACGGGAAGTTTGCGAACAGAAAAATCTGAAACTTTGAAGCGCGGATTGAAATCGCAGCAATCCTTCTTAACGAAAGTCAACAGTGAACAAGAGGCTGCAAATCGTGCTAACCTTCGTGTGGCTCTTGAAATCGCAAGACGTGGAAAACCATTCACCAATGGAGAAATGGTCAAAGAATGCGTAATTGTAGCAGCCGAAGAAATGTGTCCCGAACAGGTACATTTATTTAAAACTGTCAGTTTGTCAGCAAACACGTGGCTTGGAGGGTAGAAGACATCGCAGAAAATATGTCAAATGTGTGACAAAAATGCACATCTTGAGTGGATTTCTCTAGCCTTGGATGAGCGAACGGATGTGACAGATACTGCTCAGGTGTTGCTTTTTATTCGAGGAGTAGATAAAAGCTATGCAGTGTATGAAGAGCTTCTTGATATTGATAGTATTCACGGCACGACTGCTGGGGAAGATAATTTCAAGCGGGTTGAAAATGCCATTAATACCAAGATCTTTCGATAGAAACACTTGAAATCTATTCATATATACATCAACTGATGTAGGCAAAAACATGTGTGGTAAAAATAAAGGAGTGATTGCACCTGTGTTAAAGGCTGTAGAAGATGACGCTGGTTCAAAACCATTAGTCTTACATTGTATCATTCATCAGCAGTCCTTGTGCGGAAAATGTTTGGATATGTCTAAAGTTATAAAACCAGTCATATCAGTTGTTAATTTCATCAGATCCACTGGGCTGAATCACCCACAATTCCGCGAGTTTATTCAAGAGATTGGAGAAAATGACTTACCATATCATACTGCCGTACGCTGACTTACTTGCAGAAAAGTCCTTCAGCGCTTTTTTGAACAACGAACAGAGATCGAAATTTTTTTAATGGAAAGCATTGCCCTCTTACTGAATTACGAAATAGCGAATAGCTGTGGAAGTTAGCATTCTGTGTAGATTTGATAAAACATATAAACGAACTGAATCTAAGATTGCAAGGAGTAAACCAGCTACTCCCTGATTTATACACTAATATCAAATCGTTTCGGCAGAAAATACTGTTTCAATCACAGTTACGGAAAAAGTGTTTGACACATTTTAAAACGTGTGAAATATTCAGCCATACTACTGAGACTGAGTTTCCTGTCCATTTTGCAATCGACGCTTTCGGTGGTTTGAAGATAAATTTTAATACCCGTTTCTCAGACTTTGATGACATTGCAAAAAATCCTTTTGATACTGACATTGAAACCCTAGCCCCGGAACTTCAAATGGAAAGTGTTGATTTACAGTGCAGTGATATAATTAAGAACAAATATCAAAACTCATCTTTGTTGGAATTTTATAAGTCTTCCACTGGTACAATTTGATAATTTGCATAAATTTACTCGTGGACTGTTTTCTGTTTTTGGTACGACTTACTTGTGTGAGAAACCATTCTCCAAAATGAAGTACACAAAGAACGTTTACAGATCTAAGGTAACCGATGAGCTCTTAATAATTGGTACAAGTAGAATAATTGATCCACAACTGCAAAATATTGCCAGTGGTAAATCGCAGTTACATAAATCTCATTAGTGCTTTTCAGAAGGGGACACCCCGCAGTTTCATTTGCGTTAATTTAGCTTTTCCGTCCCTGAGGGATTTTCAGGATAAAAATGTATGATACTTAGGATATGTATGTACATCCCAAACTTCGGTTTACATACATATACGACACTCTATACACCAACATAACTACCGAGGGTGAAACTGCGGGATGTTCACTAATAATAACGTAATACATTTCAATTATTTGTTAGCTATAATATTTAAATTTAATTGACTGATTATTATACTTGTCATTAAACTTTAGCTAGCAAGGAAATAAAACAGACTAAATAAAGCAAACTAACATTAAGGGTCATTTTTTCAACCTAACTTATCAAAGCAACAGAATTATTGTAACCAAATATTATAAATAAATATTATTGAAAATACGAGTATTATTGTATTATTTGTGTGTTAATATTTACGTTGATTTCTAACAATATGCAACTGACTCAAATAGTATTATAAGAATTTATTTTGTAATTAATTATACATTAAAATTAAATACATTTGTGATTCATGACAAAGTTAACTAAAAAAACAATAAGAAGCCATAAGCAGTCGCGGGCCGGATCGAAGACACTGACGGGCCGGATTTCGCCCGCGGGCCGTCGTTTGGAGACCCCAGCTCTAATTGGTTAACGCACCTTTGAATGGCGATTCAATGTGACGCCATAAGAATAATAAAACACTGTCAGGATAGATTCACGTGCTTTCGTATTCCTAAAAAGATCCTTCGTTATATTTCTCGATAACAACTTACATGAATTTCATTTGCATTAACTGCATAAACATATTTTATTCATACCATTATCAAAAAATAAACTTAAACATTCCCTTCGAATATTAATATAATAAAGTGCAGCCAAACAGCCACTCATGGAAGATATTTCACATATATGGTTTACATGTTTGCATATTCACATACTGTCTTTGTTATTACCTTCCCTACTACGCATTGTAAACTAGAGGAAGTATTGTATTCCACCCAAAAATACGATGTCGATATTTCAGCGCAAATAAATGTTTTGAGACCCCTGAATTAAAAAAAAAAGCATTTTTAGAAAAAAGTCAGTGTGTGTGTATGTCTGAGTGTCTTTCAGTCTCTGGACAGCATAACTTTGTATCTTAGCTGCTCAAAGGGAATCTCAAGGCTTTAAACGATTTCACTATCGCTCGTATATTCCCCTTGCACCTACAAGGGGATAACCTCTACAAATGTTAATCTTAACTAACATGAAGAAAGCATAGGTATGAGTTTGTAAGAATGGTTGGTGCAAGAGCAGAGAAAGTCATGTGAGTGCTATACATCAGATTTTTTTTTTGTACAGATTTCGATATGATGCCGATTACACTGTTTTTCACATAGTAAACATTCACAGTCTATTATTATTTATTTATGCCAACAAACTTACTGTTGGTGTTTTTAACCACACAAGCCGTGTGTGGGTAATGTTTGAGAGGTAGAACTGGAACTTAAAAATTCAATGTCACAGCTGGGATTTGAACCACAGACCTTCCGCTTACCAGGCGGGTGCCCTAACCGTTGACCTACTGTGACAAACTGCCAGAATGGCATTGAATTCTGAAACCAGTTCGTATTTTTCCTGGCAAACCACAAAGCAGTCTCACATCAGAGACAATTACCCCAATGGTGACTTACTATTACAAGTACTTTATGTTCCAGGATTAAATAACCTTCAGATGGTAATTATTATTTATTTATGCCAACATAAGTTCCAGTTCTACCTTTAAAACATTGCCCACACACGGCTTGTGTGTTTAAAAACACCAACAGTAAGTTTTTTTTGGCATAAATAAATAATAATTACCATCTGAAGGTTATTTAATCTGGGTTATAACGTATTTGCAATAGTAAGTCACCATTGGGGTAATTGTTTCTGATGTGAGACTGCCTTTGTAGTTTACCAGGAAAAATACGAACTTGTTTGAGAATTCAATGCCATTCTGGCAGTTTGTCACAGTATCTCAATGGTTAGAGCACCCGCCTGGTAAGCGGAAGTCTGTGGTTCAAATCCCAGCTGTGGCATTTAACTTTTAAGTTCCAGTTCTACCTTTCATTCACAGACTATATTTGATCATGAAGGTGTGTGTTACAGCACATTAGGTGATGAAATCCATGAACGGCCAATCTTGTCTGAGTTCAAAGTTTGCCTTTGTCCATGATTTGTCTACCATGGCTCCTGTGCCATAGAAACCTAATTGTGCGCCCTCTTCTTTCCCTGTAAGCGTTGCCAGCAGTTTTCCCAATACACAGGTGTTGGGTACAGGTTCCGCTTGACCCGAGGTTTTGAACGGGGAAGGCTTCCTTCTCCAGGAGATAAAACACACACAACAACCAAAGCCATTAAGAGGCGTCTAACCAAAAGAAGAATTAAGGAAAACGTGATATGCGAGGAAATATTTAGATAAATTATTATGTTAAATGTAGAATAACTTTTTATCGCACCATATCATATTTAACCTTTCGTTACTCGGGTGGCAGGTGTCTTCCAGCTTATTTTTTTATACCTGTAGATCTCAGAACGGACTTTGCGGCCTCATGTAGCTTCTATGAAATGCATGAAAGTGTAACGTTACACTTTCCGCAAAGTGTTGGTAAGTATACCATATACATTTATTCTCTATATCGTTTATTGTAAATTTTAGCAAACTGCTAATATAAAAACATGAAAATCAATAACACGTAGATTGAATAAATTCATGAATATAAATATTTAGGAACATCACTAAATGGCAGTAACTCCATAGAAGATGAAACCAAAAAAAAAAAAACAAATTGCTAATGGTAACAGACAACCAAATCTAATCAAAAGAAAACTAATAACAAAGGAAGCCAAACTAAGATTTTATCGCTCCATAATCAGGCCGTTTGTCACCGTTTGAAATAAGAATTCTAAGAAGGACCTTTGGACCCTCTAAAAAAAGAGGTAACACCTGATGAATAAAAATTAATAAAGAACTAAATGAATTAATGCATAACGAAAATATTGTAAATTTCATTAGGGCAATGCGATCAGCTGGCTTGGACATGTTAAGAGATTGAAAGATCATAGGCTAGTGAAAGGAATATATAAATGGAAACCCTTGGGAACCAGAGCAATTGGTATCCGTTAGGAAGATGCTGTTATGAGTGAAGTGAGAAAATTAAAATACCGAAGTGGGAAGTAAATATACAGGACAGTAACGCCTGGAAAAGAATTGAGGAGGCCAAAACATTCAATCTTGAGGAAAAGGAGAAGGAGAAGAAGAAAAAGAAGAAGAAGAAGAAGAAGAAGAAGAAGAAGAAGAAGAAGAAGAAGAAGAAGAAGAAGAAGAAAAATGAGAACAAGAAGTAACGAAGGGTTAATGACAGCAGCCAATGAGAAGTGACTAGGAGATACCGAGGAAGGTTATGTTTGATCTCTCATGTTTCAGCACTGAAATCTCTTTGTATCGTTGCTCCTACCAAAGAACATCATTATTGTGTTTACTGATGGAAACTGGCCATCGGCACAAAACTGCTAGCCTATTCATTGCTGATACCAACCTCAGTTTGAATTCACGTTAACTTTGGTTGTTTGCCTTGAACGACAGCTATTTACAGAATGTGTCTTTCCGACAGTTCTCTAATGTTATACTGAGGCTTTTAGTCTTCAATGCAATATAATTGTTCACTGTTTTAATATCGTCATCATTTGTGTGTCTAGACTAATTCGAATTTTATTCACTCTAATGTAAATTATTGAAACAAAATGACAAAAGTCTAGTGCAGTTATTTTTCTGCCATTTTATTGTCCTACAATAAGTTTGACAAATAACACAGTTCTCGTCGTTAACACAATCTGCAGTCTTTCGTGTTACTACAATTTAGAACTGTTTTCTTGTTGTAATCTTGACGCACTATTTTCTGTCTTTCTTCACCTTCTCTGTTTCTCTAACACTAACACTGAAGATACGATCACTCAACACTAGTTAGACTGCTTCACTAGCTTTACTTCGACGCGACGTATCTCTTCCGACGACTAACCCCTGTAACTAAGTTCTGCTAAAACCTGACTGCTCTCGTCACCTCGCCTGCTTATATAGCGAAGATGACGTAACACGGACCTTTCCTTAATCTCACCTTTTCCGGAATCTTTGCAAATACGCCAGCCGCCGAACACTTCACGAATAATCTCGAGCGCCCATCGCATTGCCACTCTGATTATTGTCATCTGTTCTCAAACAATCGCGCGAGGCAGTCTGACTAATGAACCCTGTGGTGTGAGACTGCCCGGCCCCGAGCCTTTGTTGTGTTGTGTTGCCGATTCCGTCGGGCGGCGTCACACTGTTCTATTGTGCTAATTAGAAAGGGGCACATTTGGCTGACGTATGAAGTGAATCATATTGTATATGCAACAATTTTAATCTTGAAATGTCTCTCTTGTATTTAAGATAATTATAATTTCTACCACATTACATAAAGGGATTCACGCTCAGGATATTTCTGCCTTCTCTACTACGTTTAGTAAAGTAGAGGAAGTATTATATTCTACCCAAAAATTCAATGCTGAGATTTCACCGGGAATATACACTATGAGGCCCACAGAATCCAAAAAAGGCACTTTCAGAAAAAGATACGCGTGTTTGTGTTTCTGTTTATCTGTCTGTCCGTCTGTCAGACTTTGGACAGCTTAACTCAGAAACGAAAAGTCGGTTAAAAACCAAAGTTGATATTTAAGTTTGATGTCTTTCAAGGATGCAACATGAAGACTTGCTCCAGCCTAAGCTACCCATGGAACATTTTTCAAAAATTTTGATTTTATTGAAAATGGCTCTTACAATTTTGATTAAAATGCCATATGTTTGAGATATTTTTGTGACAAATGAAATGTATCTCTTGAATTTTCTAGCTCTAGCCCATGAAGTCCTATTTACTCTGGATGACTTTTACATAACTGGTAAATCGTAAACCGTAAGAGATTGACCAAATCTTGCGATACAAAAATGTAGATCTTGCTAAAACACAATTTATGTCTCAATAATTTTTTTTGATAGAGTGAACCATTTCGGAGATACTCTTCGTTATTTGTCTAAGTTTTGGGGAACTTACCTATATTTATGACAAATGTAACTTCGGTATTCATTTTTTTCTATATTAACCGTGCAAAGAGAACGGAATTTGAAAGCTTTAGGAGATTTGATTGTCACCATGTACTCCCGTATCACCGTTGCACGTGCAAGAAAACGAAGAATATGGTAATTTCTGCAAATGTTTATCTCAACTAACACGAAGAAGATATAGGAATAGGAGTTTGTAAGAATGGTTAGTACAAGAGTGGAGAAAGTCATAAGAGTGCAACATATCGATTTTGTCAAGTATATTCATTGTTTTCTCTCTTTGTAGAGTGAGTGGTGAGTAAGTGAGGGAGTGAGAGTGAGTGAATGAGGGAGTGAGTGAGAGTGAGTGAGTGAATGAGGGAGTGAGTGAGTGAGAGTGAGTGAGTGAATGGGGTTTAAAGGCCCTCGACAACTAGGTCATTTGGGCCCGAAGTCGAAAGACAAAAACATGAAAACTCACATACTTCTAAGTTTACAGTTAAGAAGTTTGAAAGTGAAAGTTAAAACAGATAGAATTTGAAAAGTGATATGTAAAACAGTAAACTAAAAAGACTACCAAGGTAAAACATTAAAACGTTAAAAATGACATAATCACACCCTAAAATTCTAAAATGTTGCGAGAAATAAAATGCAAGCTGTGCTTACTTAGCAAATCCAATGTTCGCGACGAGCTGCAGTGCCTTATTTACAGCTATTGAGTCGTCGCCCATATTTGAACGCAGTGCAAAACCCAGGTCAAGGGACTGAGTGGCACCAAGGTATCGCGGATAATCAAGCAAAATCTCTTTGTAGACGTTAATTCTGTCAATTTTCAGTAAATTAAAAAGGTGCGCTGCATTTAGAAATTTCAGCTTTCCATAATATTTTTTATATTATTACATTAGAATTACTTCCCGTTGGGTTGATAGGTAATATTTATTAACCCAAATATCTAAGTATAAAGTAACACAGCAGAGAGCTGTTTCCCTACAAATAAAGGGCTTTATAAAAATTGTATAACTGCATAATCTTCATTTCAAACGAACTTTTGGTAATAATGATTGTAAATGTGTCTAAATTTTTTAATTAGGTGCCCACAATGCCCTTTAAGCATGATGACAGAGGATGCAGAAGTTACCTGCAATATGTAATAATAGTCTTCTGACATCAAAACAATAAGAGGCATACTCAGAGACTGGTATGGATCGCTGGTTGCCAAGAATGCTTTCCAGCCTCTATTGTTTCTTTACTCCTCATTTGCGATTCATTTAAGCCTAACCTCCATTTATAGCTAATGTGTATGTCTCAGACTTCAAACCACTAAGAGCTAGATTTACTCAAGGCTGATATGTTCTTCTTCTTCTGCTCCTCCTCCTCTATCTCAAGGCGTGGTTACGGGCGAAGTCCACATGATGGAAGAGGCTAATGTTTCCGCTAAACTGGCGGAAGGGGCGACCCTCCATTTTTCGGTTAATACAACTGGGGCAGGAGGAGTTACAGAGCCATGCAGAAAGACAATCCTCCTAATGGGGGAAAAAAAAAAACTTACAGAAAACCTACTGTGCAAGGGGCTGGTAACCCTTCACAGGAAATTTAACTTAGTCGTCTCACAATAAACATCTGGGTGTTTTACTGGTTAACAACTGGTAAGGAAAAAAAGGCGTTTCTGTCGACATTAAATTAAGAAAACGCTATAGCAAACCAAAAGCGTTTCCTTGCCATTGAACTCTACATGATAATTTCAAGTTTACAAAAACCTGAGTTTAGGTAAAGAGCATATGCTGTTATGCCATGTGATGCACACCAACAGAAATCTAAGCATGAGAAATAGAAGACAGATGAGTTTTATGGCTCTTTAAGAAGAAAATGTGGTGTAGCCAAGTGAGATGGCTAAGGTATCAAGTCTATGGCCCACAGAGACTCCTAGGTTCAAATCCCATAGGTCAACCAATCTGACTGGGGTTTTGTTTGAACTCCTTCTGTCGCCAAGGTAAATACTGGATTGGATATTTAGTATCACGACCTGAAGATGCACCGTAAGTCTAAAAGAGTGGTATAAATGAAAAATAAGTAGTAATAGTGAATGCTGTGCCATATATCGACAGTTAATGAAAGCAGATAGACTGGATCAGGACCCTCTGGATTAATGGACCTGACACTGGCATCCCAATTGTACAAAAATGGCGCCGGCTGTTGGTCGTGCTTTCTGAAGTGTTTCCACACGCTATCCTTCGCATTGTTTTCTATCCCTTTGAGTTATTGTTTGTTATAACAATTCCTATGTAAGTTTGTCTTCATATTAGCAAAGCGAGTGTTTCAAAAGTTTTATTTGGGCAGTATAGGGAAGGGGAATACATCTAATACGTGTTGACTGTGCCTTGTACTCTCCACGTGTTCATGTTTGTTGTGTTCCATCTAAGACTATGGCTACATTAGCCGTATAGTGTGGTTAATGTATCTGTTTGCAAATACAATTTGTGTCACGAATGCAGTGCTGAGAGGTTGTTGAAGAAAAACTGTTCCAGTAGTGTATGTTATTGTAGGCATACCTCAACCTAACCTCAAACATCACAATGCCCCGTTACTTGCATTCCCGTATGCAAATTAAAAATGAGAAACTTTCAGTTAAAACAAAAGATAAATTGCAACATAAAGCTTGTAAATTCAGTATTTAATTACCATAAATTGCAGCCTTATGTGTGTTAGTTGCCGGTGTATATATAACATGGTGAATAGTGTGAATAGTGAAAAACAATAATTTCGAGTGAACTCAATTAATGACAGCTGCAACACCAACAGTTGGATTCATGTAAGTAGTATGCTGCTTGTATTTATACATTATCTTTTATGTCTGTAATTTAAATGCGTAGCTGTAATTTAGAAGAAATATATTATATTACTGCATGTAAAACTGTAGACTATGGCAAAGTTGCTTTGCAATGCTGATTTAAGGTTACGTATTTCATATATTTCATTTACAGTGTTGTTTTAAGGTTATTATTTTTAATATTTCATCGGCTTTTGTGGATTCCCCCTATAAAATGAAGTGTCATGAAGTGCTGAGTAATATGTAATTGCAAACTGAGTAATCGTACGTTTTCAGTAAAAGTAAAAGCAAATTTCCACCCTAAAGCTTTTGAATTCAGTAGGTAGCTAGTTATTCTAAATAGCAGCATTTGTGTATCAGCCATCCAGTATATGTTTTGTGTAGGTATACAACATTATGTACGTGGTGCAAGTGTGAAAAACAGTGTAAACAGTGATTAATAATTCTGAGTCAACTCAATGTCAACAGTTCTGTTTTATTTAAGTAACATGCTGCTTGCAGTTTTGTCTATCTTCTTTGTAATTTGAGTGTGTAATGCAGTTACATAATGGCATGTAAAACTGTAGATTGTATGAATGTTATTTAAGGTTATATATTTCATTGCCCATGGGTTATCGTTTAATATTAAATGTCATTCTTTTTTGTTTACTTGAAGTTATTTTAAGACAGTGTTTTTGTGTTTAACACAGCCCATATTCACAAAATAGGCGTGTTATTACACATTTTTATTTTACTGCATTGAAATCGTAGCCTGTAGATGAGTTGTTTATAAGTAGTTCCCACCACATAGGCCGCCATATTGAATCCCAGTGTCAGATCCGGTACCTAGAAGGTTCTGACTGGATGGCACCCTAATGCCACCTGCCGTCACAGAGGCACATGTAGCTGGCCTGCACTGCTCCCTCTGTGGAGTTATGGAGAAGCAAGATAGTATGGATAGAGATGAGCTCTTGAAGGCTAACTGTCCGCTACACACCGTTCTACGAGTATCTCCTAAAAGATCCGTCACGGTATGACTACGTAGTTAAAGGGACGTAAAATAAATAGAAAAAAATGGTGGTCTTTGATTCACGCACACACGTACGTACAACTTCAAACTGCTTTCATGTTATCCTCTCCCACTGTCATAATTCGCTAGTTTTTTATCATAAAATAAAACAAAGCAGTTATCGATCAATACTAGAAAACCATTTTGTAATGCTTTAACATAACGCTTTAAGAAAAGCTGTCATCCTCCTCTGATACTAACGTGCATACTTTGTCATGAGAGCCTCATATATAGAGCCGATCTTATTGCCTCGAGTATTTTGTTGCCTCTTGTGGTTCATTCGATTTTCATGAAACCACAAAGGCCTTTAGGCGTAATGCTTGAATAAGCGATGATGTATTCATTCACACATTCATTCAGTTACCCCTCTGCTAACTCATTTACTACCTTGCTCGCTCGTTCTGTTTTCCAGCCATTCCACTGTCCCTCAACTGCATGACGGTGCCGGAACCACAATTGCTTTCACTCCAAATCATTTGTATCCAATTCTGAAGCATGTAAAGGGTACTTCACAGTTTGGAAGGCTTTTGAAGGACTACATTTATTTCAAAAATACTTTTGAAGAGTGTACGAATTTAACTATCTTGGCTACAAACTATCTTTCCTTGAAGATTTAGACATTCAGGAAAAATTATTACATTTAACAGAACTATGAGCATCATTAACACAGTCCTGAATCATTTCTAGTACAGAGGCATATAGCAACACACCTTTATAAGACTCTGAATGACCTACTCTTGTTATTGAAGTAAGACATGGATAACCAGAAGAACAGATGAACGTCGAACAACTGGTGAGATGCGATTCATGAGAGTTACCGCAAGTTACACCAATTGGGGCCACATCCGTAGTGAATATATTTTGAAAGAACTTCATACAAGGATATCAGAAAAATTTAAATGACCACATATTCTCCATGCCCAGGACAAGGATCCCTGGAAAAGTGACTTCTTGGCAGTCTAAGGAAGCGGTGTGTAGAAAATTCTGCACTGACGTAACGGGCCACAAGGCCGAGTACCTGGAAGGATGATGATAACGATGATGATGATGATGATGATGATGATACCTCTGCTATATAATACATAAAACCCTACACAGCAATAGAATCAGTTAAATCAAACATTGTTCAAGTACGCTTTGATGTACCAAGTCCTTGAAGGAAATATACTTGATATAGAACGCTTAGAACTGCAATACAATCTACTTAGAACTCCAATGGTTTATCAAAATTGCGACCTGGGCATACTCAATACAATGTTTAGGCCTTACCAGAAGATATATGAACGACTATTCATCAAGGTCTGAAAGTGAAAATTTGATAATGCTTCCTCTCTGCTATTAGGAGTTCCAACTCACCTCAAGATTAGTGTGCAGAGTGTGGCTCACTTATAATGTTTATCACCTTATTTCTTCGCGTATGTTTTTGAGAATTTAGTGGGTTACGCAAACGTTATTTTGTCTTCTCAAATAGCTCCTTAAAATGATCCAAAATGTACTAAGGGAGTGTTTGTGTAGTCACTTAACTCGTGATTTGTGATTTGAATCAAACGGATTACAGTTTTATTGGTGTTTATTCAACTAAGATCGATAGCTAGCTAAAATCTCTCCTATAATTACAGTACCTGAACAATAAGGGTTTATAATGAATTGATAATGCTGCTACTCTATTTTTGTATTGTAGCTGCAACCGATGAAAACTGAAACAGAACAATACGCACCTTTACTAGTAGAATTCAAGAACAGGCTTTGTTGCAATACGCAGAGCAAAAGATAGGTTAATTTGGACTGCTTAAATGTGAATAAGTAACCTATGAAGATATGAATACTGTTCTTCTCTTAACTTCAACTGCTTAATTGATGTCACGTACTAAATGGATAATTCGAAATGCTAGAACACACGTATAACACATTCATTTAAAAATACTTCACTCTGAACTTATCGGGAACATATTCCTGCAAACGGGGACATTTACCGGAAGCCACAATTCGTTTAGCCACGTTTTGCTGTGAGATTCTCCTCGTAATAAAATCAGAGATGCAGAGCCCATGCCTGGAGTAAAAGCGAAGACTAAACGGTGAAGATTCTTTTTGTTGGAAGAAAAACCTCGGATATAGGCTAAGTATAGTGAAGGTTGGAATAAGTGCGCAGTGTCCATAACGCAGCCAGAGAAAATTGCACTCGGTGCACACAGTGAATCAGCCTCACTTACGAAGTTTCTATGCATGTAAAATTTGAGAAAACGTGGAAATTTAAGTTTTCGAAAACCTTAACTATTGTACTTTCGAGAGCTGAAAATACATTTGATAAAAGTAAACTAGAAAGTAGTTAAATTCAGTTTTTAGGGGGAGAGAGGTTGGATGTGCACTTCTAGAACATTAAAGAAGTTAGTTTCTCTGTCCGACATAGTAGAGATTCCTGCTACTCAGCTCATGGCTTATTGTACGACAGACTCGAAAGGAAAGATGAAAGTACCTTACAGGTGGCCAGAACTCATCACAGATGAACTACAAATGCGGTGGGTCCCTAAAAATTGCAGGCAAGTTCCAAGTTCTTCAGCCCGACGGAGTCGCCACAGAGAGCCCGCCACTAACAAGTTCCGCCTGGGATGGCGGCCGACCACAGCGCCTTCCGTTAGCCGAGCACAGTTTCTAGAGAGCAAGCATTACCGCAGCGCATCCTACCAGCAATCTCGCTGACTGTTACAACCTGGAAGGATTGGATAGATCGAATGAAATGAACGAAATGAAGGAAAGTGAAACGGGGGATGCAAGATAAATATCCTCCCCAGCATTCTCCTGAGTAGCCTAAAACCCGAGGTCAGGAAGGTCGGCTTCGGGATGCGAGCCACAGATATTACGTTTAGTAAGTATAAATGCAATAGCTACTCTTATCAGCAAATGGACCCTCGAAATATTCAGCCGATTTCCAGGTATACTAATATTTCTGGCATGGTTGACATCCTCTGACATAGCAATGGATCAATGACCTAAACAATGATTTTGAAAAAGAAGCAACAGCACTTAGTTATTCCATTAACAGTCACGATATTATGTTAGTTGCCTTTTAATCATCTCGTAAAGTTGAGGTTACTGTTCTCATTTTCCTACAAAAATAAACCAAAAACTACTCTTAAAAGCATAAATAACAATGTAGCACAAACGTTTACTTACTAGAATGCACATTTGTGAATGTGCCTCTTAGTTACTCTTAGTTATCTTCCAGTATACAAATGGAAACATGCCTAATAATATTTAATTTTTTCCACCTCTATGCTAAATTTGAACTTCTTCGAACTAACCTGTCAGTTTTATTTTCACTGGACGCACTGGAATGTAGTATTCTCGTACTTACCTGAAACAGAAAACATGAAACACAAATTCAGAAATTTAAAACAAAAATAATTTAGACATCATCTTCAGATTAACGACGATCTCGCGAGCCAATCACTGGCCACATTTCGTCTATAAATAGCTTAGAATATGCGATATATGCTTGGGAAGTGCATTATTACAGATATATTGACACCGGGCGCGGCGCAAAACAAAGGACTGTCGGGCCTAAGCTAACCACATATCAGGCCGGCGAGCAAACAAACGTGCCCAAGGTCAGGCTGCCTCGCACAACTGTGTGTGTGCATGTGAGTAACAACAATGGAGGGGTTTTCTCCAGAGCCATCGAGAAAATCTTGCTACAACGTCGCCGGCGTGCTTGAAGCAGTTCGCGAAAGGTCCCTGTAACCTCATTCCCGTTATATAAGAAGCGGAGGAAACAGGAGAAAGAGAAAGAATTACAGTTAGAAATATGAGTCGGTCAGTGTGTCTTCGAGTGCCAGACAGCTCTGTATGTGTGTGCTCCTGGGTGAGTGCGCGCGCGCGCGCGCGCGTGTGTGTTTTATGTCACGTCGAAGTGAAGAATGATTTAACGAGCATCAAATGATCGATCCTCGAAGTAAGTGAGAGACAGAGCAAGTGAAGAAAGACAGCGAAAGGGCTGAGTCAAGGTTACGAGAAGAAAACAGTTATAAGTTGTAACTTCACGAAAGACTGTAGACTGTGTTAACATCAGCAGAAGATAAAGTGTATTTGTGGAAAAGTTTAGAAGAAAAATAAATGCCAGAAAAAGTAAAAACTCTTAGCATACAATAAAGAGCAAACATAAACAAAACAAATGGATGAATGAATAAATAAATTAATAAAAACTTCGGAAAGGTATTACGTAGAACAGCGTTGAGAAGCCACAAACACCGCAGCAAGACAAGCGAGTAGAGAAAACCGAGTGAATGTAATAATCTGTATTCCTATTTCAGTTATATAGAAAATTGTATAGCTTGTTTGTGGAAGAGAGCGCAGACAAAAATATGCGAATGTGCTACTTAAAAGAGAGGCGAGTAGAGAAAACCGTGTGAATTTAATACGTTGCACTTGTACTTCAATAATATAGGAAATAGTATGATTTATATGTTGAGCGAGCAAAGAATGTGAATATGTTTCGTAAAAGAAAAGTGACCAGAAAAGGACATGTGAATGTGTTACGAAAAAGGATGGTGAGTAATTTAAGGATTGATGAGAACTGGTAAGAAACCCTTATTGAGAATCGGTTGTATATTCTGGAAGTGCTGTCAGTTGTTTGTGCAAGGAGTTTCTTTACAACACACATTGAATTCATTTAGCTAAGTGAACATTCCTTATCATTCTCCTACGTCAAACTACTGCAAAGCTCTTAACATCAATTTGATGATTACAATATTACAAGACATGACTCGTGAAGTATGTGGTCTCCGCTGACCACATGTCCATCTGATAAACATATACTATATTCGTGACTTCGTTACATAACTACCGCTGATGAAATAGATCAATGTCCCCAACCTTCATTTAGGAAAGTAATCCGGTAATGTCGCATATTATAATCGGTCTAATTTAACATTCTTGAGTAATAAACCGCATCTTCTGTTTACTCCATTATACATGGGTTAATCAATCATATTGATTTCACCGGATATTAAATGTGACACATAAATAAATGTTAATTTTATTATAGCATGCGCTTTAAGCCCACTTATTGTATTAAAAAGGTGATGTTAGGATTTAATTATTTATTTAGACTGTGCGTGCGTTTCCACTGAAGAATGACTGTAACGATTAACTGAGCATTTCTGTGGGACTTTTTAGATCCTAATTAGAGAGTATTAAAGAACACTTTTATGTGCTTTCGATGGTGATAACAAAAAAAAAAAAAAAAAAAAAAAAAAAAAAAAAAAAAAAAATAAAATAAAATGAAATAAATAATAACAATAATAACAATAACAATAACAATAACAACAACACCAACACCAATAATAACACCAACAATAACAACAACACCAACAATAATAACAACAATAACAATAGTAATAATAATAATATGTTTTTATATCCCACAAAATGTTTAAAATTCTATAGATTCTATACTATTTAACATTACCTATAGTAAACACTGTTCCACTCGAAACTGGATAACCAGATTTGACTGGAAATGCAGATTTTGCAGTCCTCCTGCATAAAAAAAAGTATTTTTATAAAGGGATATGTGTTCTGTGAACAGTATAACAGAAAGTCGGACTAAGTGTCAAACGTGGTTTTATTTCAGCAACTTTCAAGGATACGACAAGAGTTAGAAGAAAATCTTCACACCCTAAACTACCCTTTACATGAATATTTTCCTTAATTTTTATTTGGTATCAGAACAATACAAACAATATATGTAGGTATCCTGAATTGTCAGTGAATGGACTGCAAAGACATATTCATTCTGAATGAAGATCACATAATTTTGCTTCATTGTACGAAATCATAAAAGTAAGGAAAAATCTCACTTTACAAAAGATATCGTTGTCATCTTTGACGCCTCCTCCACATGATCTATGACCTTCGGGATAACTTCATTCTACGAAGTGATAACTAAATACATTTTTATAGATACATTTTTGATGTGGATATACATAAAGCTTGGGGTCCTTTATCTCCACGGAAGAGTGAAGAAGAGAATGGCGGTGGAATGAGGGGGCCTACAGCTTTCACCGTGAATTCTGAACCACGTCGGGCCTTGTTGATCCTTCACATGAGTGAAGACTTGGATTGGGCCAACAAAGCACGACCACAATGACAGGAGTCGAACCAAGGGTCCTCAGCACGGGAACCGCGAACAAAACCACTGAGTAACATCGGCGCTGCCGCAAAAATGTTCATCTCATTAAGATAAAACAACTATGTTAAATAAAGTTAGGCTGTTTTGTAAGATTTTTCGTCGGTCATTGGTTTGAATACTTACTTCTCCAAGTGCTAAATCGCTATTTACGTAATTTTTATTGTGGTCGTCCAAGAAACATGTAATTTCAAAGCCCTTACATACCGACCCGCCTTTAAACAATTTGCCAATTGCTTCAGCCTCCTATATTCCTCTTTTACCTCAATGAAATGAGTAATAAAGTCACTTTTAAAAAATGTAACATGAACTAGACGGCAAAAAAGCCTATAAATAATTTGTTGAAGAGGGGTGGAGTGAATTCTGTTCATTTTGCGTAAGTTAAAGTGTTTACTTGTGTAAAATTGTTCTATTGATACTGTAAGAAGCTATTTCTGTTGAATGTAGGATGATTTCTTGTGATATTCTTATACTGTTGCACAAGGAGCAGCAGAACTTTAGTGCCGTAGCAAATCGTCCGATTTTATGAGTGAATCGAAGACCTTCAAATTGCAGTATTAACTGCCTGATCTGTATTTCTCTCGTTTCAACCGTGTTAGTTTATTGCATTACTTTCTACTTTCTCTACTACAAATACATAGTCAGCAGGCCAAGTACTGTATTAGACCCAAAACTTTAATGTTAAGATTTCACCGGAAATACAGAATGTCCCCCTCCCCCTCCAAAAAGAACCGCCGTCAACGATTACTATGTTGTTCGGAAATGTACGGTTTCGAAGCTGTAGCGCATCGAAGTGTGAGATGGATGTAGGTTCAAATTTCGTCAATAAACCCAACATGGAGCTGTCTGCATTACAAACGGGCTTCGAACTGTGTGTCTCCTACGCTATTGCAGAGTATTCTCGGCAGTGGTGGGCCTCTACAATGCATACAGGAGGTGCGTGTGTCGCAGACATTGCTCAAAGTGCGTTGAGCTATCCTCGGTGAATACAGGAGGTGGTTGCGGAGGAAATGATGATTGAAGAGACATCTTTCATGTGTCAGCAAAAGAGAAGACCAATATAATTACTGTACAAGTTATTATTATGGATATATCGGTGTCTCCCCCTTACAATAAAGCTGAGGTTCAGCTCCCACTAAAAGTACACTGAGATGGGCAGGAGTTTCATTGTACATGCATTTGCAACACACCGATGATATGAACGGCAAGTTATCATCTGTGGCACAAAGGTAGGATTTTGAAGTGACACAGATGACACGTGATCATTCATATGATCCTTGCCAGGACAGCGGCTTTGTCTCTGATGCTCTCTCTATCGAGTATGACTACGCGTAGTGTAAATCCATGGATGAGCAAGTCAAAGTTAACACCCAACATATACACACACACCTTCTCGGTAGGTACTTCTCAACAGTCAATGGCAAGCTTTTTATATTATACCCAATGCGACGTAAACTTAATATAGTTGTATTAAACTCGTTGGCATGTTAGTTTCGTGTGCATATACGCACATTCACGTGCTTACAAAAAATGTATGGGTTTTCCGTCTCCTATAGCTATAACTTCTAGATCAGGGCATGACGACTGCGAAAAGTTGACCTCAGTGTAAACCTCCATTCGCTTTTCCTTAAACTTGTCTTTGCCCTCTCACCCTGTCTTACTCTCAGCACTATTTCTGCCTGACTGCTAAAGTTTATTTGCGGTGCGCAGTAATAAACTGGTTAATTTGGTTTTTAATACCAAATATGCTCTTTTGTTTTAATGATCTAGAAAGCATTGGCGCAAACCCCATTTTTTATAAAGAATAAGTTTCTGCAATATACTATAAGAACCTCTTTAATTCTACTTCTCTAGCGTCTCCTATGATTTCACCATATATTTGTGTGTGTGTGTACTGTGTTACAGTGTCCTTCAACACACGATTTCATCACACATCTAATTATTTTACAGCAAAAAGTCATTGTTACAACACTGAACAACGTTAATCTACCGAATCAAGCTATTCTTGGTAACCCAAAGCATGCGACTATGAGTTCGGGTCAAACTAGAAAGACAAAAACGAATGTAAATAAGATAATCTATGAGGACGTGTAAATTTATACCCTGAAGGCCAGATCCCATACCGGTATAAGAGTCGGTGTAGAACAAGACATGCCGTCAATCGCATCGTCATAAGAAAACCCATAAATTGACTGGTAACACCTCTGAGGTGGTATACTCTTACATATTTACCTATTTTATGTAGTGTGTGGTAGCTGCCGTGCATCAAATGACGCTCGAGGTCAGTTACTACACACCACTACGTTGATCGATAATGCTCTGCGAAAACAAAGGCCGAAGGGAAGCTAATCCAAGCTTTTAAGAAAAGCTTCGAGAGGTTCTTGGTTTTGCAGAGAAATCAATGATACCGATTTCTTGGCTGAATAAGCGAGTCGGCATGGACAGTGTTAGTGTTAGAGTGTCCAAGTGAGAGTATTGAGTCAGTCTCAGGCAATTCATTGTAGGAGGTGTTTGATTGTGGAATCGTCAGGCAGTATCGGTGAAATTTGTGTCAAGGTTACGATTTAACGGCACAGCTGTGAGTTGCAAGTTCACGATAAATTGTACGGTCAACGACAAAATAGTGCTTCAGTTCTACAAGAAATAAGGGAACGTCATTTGTCGCAATATATTAAAATCATAGAAAAGATTACTGTACACAGTCAAATCAACGGTTTGTAAAGTCTGCAAGAACACCTTATCTTTGGCTAGTTTCAAAATTACATACAGACGTATTGTGTGTGTAGCAATGTTCACTGTATGTTGTGGTCAGGATGCTGGCCTATAAACGTATTTTAGTTTGCATTTCCGAATGGGGATAGGAATGATTATATGATCAAGGAAATGCGCAATTTGAATACATGCGTGTTCTTTTTAATATCAGGAGCTCTAAGCTGTGTTGTCTATTGGGTGTGCTAGGTTGTACATGTAGAGTCTGAAGTTTAATTCCAGGTTAGGATTAGGAAACAGTAATTCAGGAATGGTATAAAAGTGCTGCGTTCTATAAAGCATAAAACCCTGTTATAATCTACATTTAAACCAGTTATCAACTTATCAGAATTAGAGGTTCCAATGATTTAGAACAGGGCCCCCGAAAAGTTAAAATCACACCAGGTGCAATACGAGGTGCAGAAGTTCCTTGCACCGTACATCGTGGTGATTCTGTTAAGCTCCACTCAATTCGCGTGCTGCAGAGCGAAAGAAGCGAAAACTCTTGGAAACCTATGTTGATACACGGCTTGCTTATCAGTGAAATAGATACATCCAATAGAAATCCCTAATTGTCGAGGAACTTGCTCCAAAGAAAGCAAAGAACACCGAATGTCCATTTAAATCCGATTGGGAACCTTCATATTATGTGTGTGCGTGTGTATACACACACACATTTTACTGTCATTTATCTATCCCGTAAACTTTCCACTATTCTGTTTCGGAGTTATGTATGGAGCCTGTTATAGCAGTAACTCGGGAGGCTTCCTGTCATAGCAGTACGTAGACGTGGACCAAAATTATGGGCACGCAGTATTGCGATCGGGGGAGCTGTCTACAACATTTTTACAATCTGTGTTTTCAGTGTTTTGGCTTGTCGCTCCCGATTTTGGTTATGAGCTGGTTCTCATGTTGTGTGATGTTGTTGTTGTAGTGTTTAACGCCCGCTTTTACTACTACGGCACCGCAGGCGGTGACACTGATGATACATGAAGATGGAGCACCGGTGGAATGAGATGGCGGGGGAAACCGGAGAACCCGGAGAAAACCCGCCCTGACGCCGCTTCGTCCACCACGAATACCACATGCGGGTCCCTGGGATCGAACCCGGGCCGCCTAGGTGGTAGGTGAGCGCGCTAACCGCTCGGCCACGGCGCCGCCATTGTGTGATGCACACCCACATTCTTGTGGCTGTGTTGTCTATCGCACCTGCTATGTAGTGTGCGTCAAGGTTCTGGTGGATCTTTTGGGTGCGGGTGAATATGGGACAACGTTTATTCTAAAAGACAAATTTTGGACAATTTGCAACTTGTTGAGTTCTGACTTTTAAGCAATTGCTCAGGCCACGCACGCGTATAGTAGGGTGGATATTCTAAAAGATCTATAGGTATAGCATAATTTTGTAGCGGGTAAGTTGGGCGCTCCAAGAGTCGTTTGTTTAAGGTGACTCCAAAGTATTTCACTTGCTGACAGTGGTGCAATCTTTGACCGCTGACCGCAACATTCATAGCCAGAAACTGCAGCTTATTTTGGTGAAATTGACGCGCTGGCATTAATTTGGATTAATTTCTATTTTATAGTTATGTACCCTATGAAAGGAAGCGGTCAGTATACCGCTGCATTTTGAGGAGTCCGAAACGATGATTTCTATGGTTTTTGTAGGTTGTAGTGTCGTCAGGTACATGGCAACTTTTCATCTACTCTCCACGGGAAATTCATTTGTAAATAGAATATACAAAAGCGGGTACATGACTGGCCCTTTTAATATATCATTATTCGCATTATTCGCTCATGTGAGGAGGAATGACCAACTTGAACGTAGATAGTGCCTGTTTTCCAAAAAGCTATGGATTAAAACTAAATAATTTCGAGGGCGAGGAAAATTTTGGTGCAGTTTGTAAATTAGGCCATCGTGCCAGCACCGATCAAATTCAGCTTCTACGTTTAAAAATAGTTCAGCACATTATCGTGCATACCCCTAACTCTTCCAAGCAACGTGATGTAAGCTGAAGCGGATTGGCCACCACGGACCTGCGTTTGTCATTCAGGTAGATCAGCGGTATAGCATTCAGTGGCCCTTCGTAAACATATGAGTGCCCAGCTTCGAACGACTAATTCTTTTGCGAATATTGCCTGCAAAGATCTCCAACACATGACCAAAAATAAGTATTATTGACATATTGTAGTAATATTCATTACACCCAAATAGTAAAATAAAAAAAACATGTGGTTTTTAAAAATTATTACGATATTTACATGCTATGTGGTGTCGCTACTGACCCCAATCGTAACTATGTTTACGTCAGAGACACTGAGACGGGTATAATGGTGGGGCGGGGAATGTCTAAACGAGACTATTTCCCCTTCAGCGGCACCTCTGGTATAGAAGGAAGCGCCTGCCACGCTACGCTCGCCCATTAAGGTAAACCAATGGGTTACACAGATTGATTCCACAGAATAGATTCACTGAAACCAATGAGCTGGTTATGCACTATCTAATATAAATTACCGTTTTATAGTTGCTTTCCTGTAAAGTAAGATGTGAGATATTTCCTTCCATCAGGATTTACGGTTACCAAGGCAGTGCATTGTCCTTAGCTTTCTATAAATACAAACAAACATTTCTAAAGGGCCTAGTCGGAATGAAATTTTGGTCTGGGAAGATTATGTCTCGTTATACTCATTGTGGCAGAGCAATGTGCATTACAAAATGTTTTATTTCCATGTAAAAAAGAAGGTACACTCTGGTATTAAAGCAAAAGAAATCTTCTTGATTTGTGATAATTGTTATTAAAGCATGTATTTGATAATTGTAAATGAAAAGTGATTCGTTGCTTTTAATCACTCCAAGCCTTGATTCTACGCTACACCATATTTGTATTGAACGTTATTAACCTCAGTCGATCTTATTATAACGGTCGCTCGGTGAACGGACAGTTGCCTTTGTTAAAAGAAGAAAAGCGGTAGATTCCATTGTAGTGAAGAAGGCGTCACCTTATGTCCTGTACTAAGGTCATAACCGCAAAGAGGGAGAGAGAGAATGAGAGAGAGCGAGAGAGGTGAATTGATTCCACGTTCTCTGATTCGTAAGGATCTTAGTCAAAGAGAAGAATATGGTTTCGAGGATTATAGATGTGTCATATTATAGATGTTACATATCCTGACACATTTTTACTACAATTTATTTATTTTATTTAATGCGATCCAAGGAATTTAAATGTTCTTTTGACCTGCGCCTCAGCATGAACAAATTAAATAGATTTCTTTATTTTACTATTTAAAGAAATGCAGTAAAGAAAAATATATATATTATTTCAGTATCTCATAAGCCAGAATAATTCAATTATCTTATTTTTATTTTAACACTGAGTAAAAGCTATAAATCCGTGCAATGTTGGTAATGATATCCATTAGAAAGATATAAACCCCGAAAGTGGGCGGGCGAGGGAAATACCACAGCCGTGTGAGGCGTGTGACATCTGCCTTCCATGTCAGATATAGTTAGTACAAAATCAAGATGTCAAGTTTTGACAAAACGAGACGCCTAAGGAAGAAAGCAAAGCTAAAATATTAGATTATTGTGTGTTCTGCCATACACTTCAACGTGTAGTGAATTCTTTTCCATCGATAGTGTTCGATAGGCAGATTTAGCCGGAAGTACATATTTTGAGATACCTTGAATCCAAAGCAACAATGTTTTAAAAAAATTCTGTACGTTTGGTATTTAAGTTGAGCTCCATCCCAGGAGTTTGAAGAAAACTCCCCTCGTCCCTGCTATCATTTAAATGGGTAGTGTTTTGTTACTTTTATTTTCTTAAAATTGCTCCAACGATTAATACCGTACATTAAAGGTGGTTGCTCAAAAATAAAATGTGGAACTCGAATTTTTTGGAAATGGCCCGTCATGTTGTCCATCAAAAACAGGTTTGAATAGTTTTATATAACTGGAACATGCCTGGACGACCCACGGTGAACATTTTTTACTGCTAAATATGCGGTTATCCATGTAATGTCGTGAGCAGGCTGTGCTCTCTTTATGTAGAGGGGTTATCCTCCCTATGGGAGGCGCCCTTGAAGACCAGTTGACAGTCCTGAACTATAAAATCGTAATGCATTTACTTACTGCACAGAAAATGCTGATATTTTTAAAATGCATCGTCTATTTCATTAATGTTTCTGGAATTGGTCATTTCTGAGTTATCAGTTGCATTATTAAACGCTTAGTTACTTTTTATTTCATTCAGTTTCTTGCGATAGTATGAAAATAATATAGAAATACACACAATTTCAGTAAGTAACGAACCTCTTAAGCACTTGACTATGGCTTGGGTTTCTTGCATCCCTCCTGTACTAAAAACATGCCATGAAGTTATTTCTGTAAACGTTCACAGAAGAATTACTTTTGTACGAATAGTTAGCATAAACTATGTACATGTAAACGCTAGAGAGTAGAGAAAGTCATGTGAATGTAAAAAATCAGAATTATTACTTTTGTTTGATTGTGTGTGTATATTTTGTTGTTTTTGTACTTCTGTCTCAATACTGGTGTGCATAAACTCTATTGAAACATTAGGCCCTTTCCTGAAATCCACTTGAAGAATCAAATGCTTTCAAATTACACTGATAATGACTTCATTTTAGTTAACCTATCATAAATAAGTTATAGAATTGAAATCTAGTTTATAATTGAAACAATCTGATGATTTTCTCTGCTCTTGTACTAACCATTCTTACAAACTCTTATTCTTCCATCTTCTTCATGTTAGTTGAGATAAACATTTGCAGAAATTATTTTCTTGCTCGTTTTCTTGTACGTGCAACGGAAGTATGGGAATACAGTAGGCTTCGAGCGATAGTCAAAATTTTTAAAGCTTTAAAATTCCGTTCTCTTTGCACGGTTCACATATAAAAGAATGAACGGCTATGTTCCATTTGACAGAAGTTTAAGTTCTCCAAAACTTACACAAATAAGGAATATCTCCGAAACGGTTAACTCTACCAAAAAAAAAAAAAAAAAATTATTATTTACACATAAACTGGGTGTTATAGCAAGGTCTAAATTCTGTGTATAGTAAGGCTTGATCTGTCTCCTTATGCGAAAGTCATCCAGAGTGCATAGGACTTCATGGGCTATAGCCAGAAAATTAAAGATATACATTTCATTTGTCATCTCAAACATATGAAATTTTAATCAAAATGGTTATAGACATTTTCCAAGAAAATAAAAATTTTCGAAAACTCTTCCACGTAAAGGGTAGTTTAAGGTAGAGGAATTTTCTTCAAAATCTTCGGGTCGCATTCTTGAAAGACATTAAACTTAAATACCAACTTTGATTTCTAACCGACTTTATACACACACAGACCTTTTTCTAAAAACGTTTTTTTTTATATATATTCAGGGTGTCTCAAGCCACATTTATTCGGTGAAATCTCGACATCATATTTTTGTGTGGAATACAGTACTTCCTCTGCTTTAGTGAACGTAGTAGAGAAAGTAAAAACTAAACGAAAGAGTAAGGGTAGCACAATTACGTTTCTCAGATACGGTCAGGCTAAGTATGTGCCATTACATCTGAGAGAAATATATAAATCCTCAAAAATCATTATAATCTACATATCACTAATACATAAACCTAAAATCACTATCATCAACATCATCATATCAAATGGAACAATGTGTTCATCCATGTTGCAATATATCAATATAAACGATGCCATACAGGAAATAATGTTAGACCTTAATCATGTGCCTGTAACTTTTGTCGTTTTATCATTTAACTATCAATTGATCAGCCAAATTTTATCTGTGTATTTGTATTGGAGTTATCCCACGTCAAATCGAACATATTTGAAGCTTGATATTATAATATTCTCCAAATCTGTTTTATGTTATCATCAGATGAGATTAAATAACCTGTATGTTTTCTTTTTGATGTGACCGGCTTATTTTGCAGATTATCGAATATTATTTTACCGTATATTCGCATGATCTATTATATAAAATCGTTATGCCAAAGGTTACATGAATTGTAGAATTTTCGGGCTGGCTTTCTGAAGCAAATGAAGTTTCTAGGTTTACTGAAAGTATAAAATGGGCCCCTTTCAGGGGGTAGTATTTTTAAGATATAGTTTTAATAAAAACATACTTTTGAAAAACTAAAAAAATATCATTATAATCTTTAAAATATTGTGTGCATTGAACTATCTTGGTTTCAGGAAGGAATTTTAATTAGAAGATAAATACATTAGTAATGACGTGTGCGTTGTGAGTCACTTGGATTATTGAAGAAATTGCTATGAACACGTGGGTTACGTATCATTTCACATCCGGTATTTACCGTTCGCATGCATCGTCATTATATCGCTAGTTGAACTCTAGTAACACCTGTGGTTGTGTTTACTTGTGTATAATCGTGGCTGATTTGGTACAACGGAGTTACTACTACTGTTTTAACCCATTCAAATTAACTGACCACAGAGTGAAAAATAAATAGCTAAGAGCATTAAACTCAGTAATGCTGATTGAAATTAAATTAGAATATATAAACTTATCTCGCAATGTGAAAGCTTATGGCAGCTGCCGCATGAAAATTTAAAACTTCTAAGTGAACCAACCAGTATCGAGTTATTGTGCCTAGTGTTAGTGAAAGTTCAGTAGAAGAACTTCAAAACCCTGATAGTGATAGCTCCTCGTCTTCTAGTGACGCAGTTCGTATGAACACAATAGATGTGACAGGAAAATTATGGGAGTTAATCGACAATAGGAGCACCACGAATAAAGAAAAAAAAATGTTACAAAAACGCTACCCTAGAGTGAAGTTGCAGAAAAATTACAGAAAATGAAGAAGAAAATGTTTCACATTGCAGAATCAGTTTCAAATGAAACTTCTAATAATTCTGTAATAATAAACAATTAACAGATCCTTTCCGTGAAGTGGATGACAAAATCTTAAAATACAAATACTGGCGGTTTTTGACGGCTGGTCGTACAGTAAAATACAGAATTGTGATATTTCAACTAACATGATAGAATACCCAAACAGGTGGCCAAACAAAAGGGAACTTTAGGAACCCCGGACCCCGTATCTGGAAAACGTCTGACTTAGCTGGCTTACAAAACATTAATAACATTAATAAGAAACGAATAAGTGCCAATGAAACATCATGTGCCCTCATGTTTGCATGTATTTTGTTACGGCTCTTTACAGTCTATAATCCGTAATGTTTAATGATATACGGGAGTGAGCTTTTTCCCTGGAAAGTAAGTAAAGTGCAAAACATTATAAGAGCTTTTTCGATTGTCTCTACTGTTCTTGTCTATTATCACGGACTACACACAATAGTTCAACCTCTCGTCTTCTCTAAGAGACAGAGGGAAGGTCACTCACGCCACTGCCGTGATTTACCCCTGTGTGTTAGGCAACACTTTTAAGGCATGAAGGATTATCTACTTACCCCGATTCCGGATGAGCTGGGCCACCTGGTATATAAGATATATTCTTTTTTTACTATTCTGGTAGACCAAAATGTGAAAAATACTTGAAAATATTTGATAAAAGCTTTAAGTTTTAGAAATTTAACTTTTGGTACCGTTAAACCAAGTAGAAACACAATTTGTCTTCTGATTCTGTGGTTTATCACACCAGAAATGTATTATAACATTCCAGACCATAGGATATTCCTACTTCAACGTGGAATTTATTTCGAATTCCCTGGTGTGGAAGTGTAGCACCTTGTTCTGCAACACTTGAAGACGTTTAGGTGTAGCACCGCACTAATTGGGACAAGCATGAGGATCAGTGGGCGAAGAACACATTTGTATAACAGAACAGTGCAGCCAACTCGAAGGGGCGCTTTACGGCTTAATGGGGCTATAATTTCATGAGCCTTGCATAAGCTTCATTGAGTTGTTGATGTGTATGTGCCAGGTTAAGCCAGATCGAAACATAGACCCACGTACTTAATTGCTTTGGCGCAGACAGAACGCTGCCGTGAGGATCAAGAAGTTTACACAGCAGGGTAGCTTTAACAGATTCTGATATTACTTAATTTGATTTAAATTTAGTTTATTGGTAGATATCTATACTAATATTATAGAAACAGAGAGATGGAGAGTAATCACAAAATCCACTTAAGCGATTTTGGTAGTTGGTGATCAGAGTTTCACGGGTGATCAGCCTTGTTAAATTTAAGAAGGTCGAGCTTTCGGCCATTATACACTCCATGACCATCTTCAGGACTAAATTTGGTAGTTCTTTCGCCATTAAAACCCCTAAATGTTCTACATAAACTTCTGTTTAAATTCATAAATTCTTAAGAGGCTTAAAAGGTCTTCCAAAAATTGCGAACTCTATAAAAGTAGAAAATTAATGTAAAAAGAGAAATGCCACAAATAGTTCATTCCAAGTAGTATATATTAGCGCTCAAGCCGCAGCAAAACTTGTGGAACAATTTTACATTTTAATCCACGGAGTATAGCTATATCATGTTGGACTATCAATTGTAATTGATTCTATTTGTAAGAAAACGTAAGGTATAATGGTAACACAGACCCATGCTATAATGCTATATTAAAACAGAGAGAACTGATATGTAAGTGTACACAGCACAGAATAATACGTCCTCAATATCAGAAAAAGGCGGATTATTTGATGACTGTTATATGCGTATGTTATTTGTTTTTTCTCAATTTCAGTGCCTGTATATTGAAATTCCTGAGCAGTTATATGTTCAATATAGAAAAATAATTAGTGCTTAAGAGTATTTGCAACTCTATCTATACATATTTGAGGCCGAACATTGTTGTGTATACAGATGGGAGGCTAGGCTCGCGCTCCAAAAGCTATAAGTATATTTCGATGCAAGTGTGGTAGAACTAGGAAGTGATATATAATAGGAGACAAAGTCGAGTGTCCTCTACTGCTGAGATTCTTCAATGCTCTTCAGCATATGATTTAAATGACCCTTTTTCTCGACGACAACAGAAAACTAATTACCAACACCTATTGAACATGATGATTGCAGTAGCAAGGTTACCAACATTAACTGGTGGCAAATTGGCAATCAATTATTATTACCCATGCGTGGTTGTTTACCATAAAGGATTAGTAACTTGCAGTTCATGAAGAATTGCTATATGAATTAAATTCTAAGTAAATATAAAAAAGCGATGTGTTGCACTTACATGACTTTGTCTACTTTTGTACTATTATTACAAACTAGCATTTCTCTATCTTCTTCATGTTAGTTGAGATAAATATCTGTAGAAATTACTTTATTGTTAATTTTCTTGTAGGTTCTAAGGGAGTACGGTAGGCTTTACCGATAATCGAATCTTTTAAAGGTGGTCTTTATATGAAGGTTTTGAAATTCCGTTCTCCTTGCGTAGCCAAGAGATAAAAAAGTGAATAACGACGTTCCATTTGAGAAAAGTTCAAGTATTGCAAAACGCAAATAAATAGCAAGGAATATATCCGTAATGGTTCATTGCACTAAAAAATTCATAGGGACATAATTTGTGTGCTCTAATGAGATCTACATTTTTATAGTAAGATTTGGTTTATTTCTAATGGTTTACAAGTTATGCAAAAGTCCTCAAGAGTAAACACCTACGTGGGCTATAGACAAAAAACTAAAAATAGGTATACATTTTATCTGCCGTAAAAATATCTTAAACATATAGCATTTTAATTAAACTCGTTACAGTCATTTTTGAGAAAATCAAAATTTTAGAAACATATTCCATGTAAAGGGTACCAACTTTGGCTTTTAACCGACATTTTTAGTTAAGATTTTCACAAACACACAGGCACGAGTGCCAGCGAGGATCTTTTTGCAGAATACTTTTTGAATTCAGGGGTCTTCAAAACCTATATTTTCGGTCAAATCTCGACATTGAATTGTTGGGTCGAATTCAATAGTTCCCCTACTTGCTATACGGAGTGGAGAAAGTCAAAATATACGAGAAGTAGAGATCAGGCAAGATTTAAATTATCAAATAAGATAGTTCTATGGCTTCAATAATAGATATATCGAAGTATAGAGTAGTAAATGTGCAGAGGTGCTTATAAGTGCAATAATTGAGTAATTTAAGAAACCCACACTGTGTATAGCAAATTCAAGTTTGCACTACATATAACATGCAGATTAAAGCACGATTGTTGAAGTAAGCAATTTACAATACACCGTTTCCTGCCATAACGCAGGAATTGCAAGACATATTCATTTATGATTAAAAAAGTCACCACAATTAAGATGATGTTGCAAGCTCTCTTTGAATACCCTCTCTTAACATCAGAGGAGCGTTTTAGACAAACAATCCTTTGTGTATACTAATATGTTCATCCATGCTCTGCCTTCACACCACAAAAAGGACACCCAACGACATTCAGGAGGAAAGAGGAACCGAAAGGAAAGCAAATTTAACTCTGCTTTCTCCTGCTTTTATTTTTATTTTGGAAGCTTGCCTTTGCGGCAAGCGCTCACTGGAGCAGAAAAGGAATACATGAAATTGCATCTCTGCACGGAATCCTTTGCCATGATTAAACATGACCAGCGTGCCTGAGAGCTCTCTATTGGCTACGTGCTTCAGGTTCTTCATATTAATAAAATACGTATTTACTGAGGCTGAAATAATGTTTAGACCTGGGAATGGAATTGGAGAAAAATAAAAAGCTTGCTTACATTTCTATATTGCCTGAACTATCCGATGAAAGAGGAACAAATTGTAAATTATTTATGCTGATATGCTGAAAAAGAAACCAGCTGCCTTAAACCGTGCACTAAATGATGCAAGACTAACAAAAGCACACAAAATAATCATTACCAATTTATATGAATATGTATTGTACTAGATTGCTTTAAAAACCGGATGTAATAATTCGTCTGTAAAGAAAGAAGGTGTAAAGGTGGTAATAAAATATATAAATACATTATATAAATATTAAATACTAAATACTGTGTGAAATATCTCATAATGCATATGAAATCGACATTAGAAATTATACGAGACTCCCGTTTATAAGACAAAAAGTCTGATTCGTTACACTCACATGACTTTCTCTGCTCTTGTACTAACCGTTCTTACAACTCACATTCTTCTATCTTCTTCGTGGTAGTTGAGATAAACATTTGCTCATTTTCTTGCACGTGCAACGGCAATATGGCTTTCAGCGATAGTCAAATCTTTTAAACATTTCAAATTCTGTTCTCTTTGCACGGTTCATATACAAAAATGAATAGCGCTGTTCTATTTGACAGAATATAAGTTCTCCAAAACTTACACAAATAACTAGCATTATCTATTAAATGGTTCACTGTACAAAACAAGTTTATTTGGACAATTGTGATTTTAGTAAGATCTTCATTTTTTGTATCGTAAGATTTGGTCTATCTCTTACGGTTTATCAGTTATGTAAAAGGTATCCAGAGTAAAGAGAACTTCATGGGCTATAGCTATAAAATTCAAGATATACATTTCATTCATCATAAAAATGTCTCAAACATATGCCATTTTAAGCAAAATCGTCAGTTACTTTCAAGAAAACAAACATTTTCCATGTAAAAAGTAGTTTAGGGTGGAGAAATTTCCTTCAAAATCTTCGAGTCGCATCTTTGAAAGACATTGAAGTTAAATATAGGTCGCGCGTTACTTCTTGACGAATGAAAATTTTATATGAAAGGTTGAATGCGAGTCTCTACTCAGCTTTTGCGGGAACGAGAGAGAGGAGGTACAGTCTGCAGTGAGATGACGCGCATGCTTCTGAGCTGAAGTAGTACAACACTACAAATCAATTTATGACACTTGAAGTAATATCAGCCACACGTATTATACACTATACCTCTATAACTGTTTCCACTTAACTTTCTTGCATTTATTCTATTCCCGACATCTCTCCCTCGTCTGAATTACTATTTTCGTTGCATGCATACATACATCCGTACCGCACAAAACTTCTGCAGTCGACTGTATACACAAACGTGACAGAGGAAAACAGAGGTGTCTGTTATCGTAGCATAAACATTTGCTGACCTGTTTATTAAGGGTAGGCTCACTCATTGGATTTCTGCTCAAGGTCATTCGTCAAGAACGAACGCGCAACCTATACCAACTTTGGTTTGTAACAGACTTTTTATTTTTGAGTTATGCTGTCCACAGGCTGACGGACAGACACACACACGGTCCTTTTTTTTTTTTTTTTTGGTTCAGGGCGCCTCAAAGGATATAATTCCGTTGATATCTCGACAAAGAATTTTTAGGTGGAATGCAAAACTTCTGCTTTACTAAACGTAGTAGATAAAGTGAAAATTGAAGTCAAAATTAATACATGTATTGAAATATTAAGTATAAAATAATTTGAGATCTACGCTAATAGACGTACCAGCTTTGAACGTATCACGCTGAAGTGTAATAAAGTTAGTAAACAGAAAATAAATCACAAAATTATTTAGTCATTGCATTTCCAAACTATATCAGCACTCTATTTCTACTGGTTTGGAAAATTAAAGGCCCTTATAGAAGCAAACTTTCCGGCTTGGATGCGAGGGCATTTTGGTATCAAACTCATAAAGGGACATAACAACGTTGTTTTACACTAAATCAACTTCTGCACGTTTCATCAGTAGGACACACATAGAGATTCAAACACGACTATCAGCAATCAATTTGATAGATTTGTTTACTTCTAATTTCTGTAACTCATTGAGTGTAGCACCAGTAATTCTCTGGGCAGTATGACGAAGTTTTAATGTACTTTGGTAAACAATTCATGCCGAACTCTAAATATTGGCTATGATAATTTAGTACAGCTCGTCACTTTATACAGCATGATTACGAGCGCGCGATATTTACTCTTAATCAACGATAAAACAAACTCATATTTGAAATAAGGTCAATGGTTGTTGGAGTTTCTACGAAATACATCTGCAGGTGTATACACCCATTATCAGCATAAAGCACTGCAGAAAATGTTCTTACTTATATTAACCTTATATGGGCACGGTCCCAGAATTAAGTGCGACTGTAAGAATTCAACACGGAAAGCAAAAATTAACCCGAAAATGTTTATTTTAAAGAGGTGGCATCGTGGTCGCATGTGCCGCTTGCATTCAGGACATTTCACGTTCAAATCCAACAACTGACTGAAGAATTTCTTTGCGACTTTCCTCGGTCGCTAGGGAATGTTGTGTTGGATGCCTATAAAAAAAATAGATGCGTGAGTTTTCCTATCAGCCTTTTATCATTATTTTTTTCTTCATATCGTAAACATTGGACTAATCACTCACTCACGCTGGATATCATTCAAAGTTCGCTTGATCCTCGGAAGGTCACAAATCCAAGACATCCTGGCAACTCCTTGGGTGTAAGTCCTACAAAGAGGAGGGTAATCCTTCAACAAAAATCTGATGTGTTGCACTCACATGACCTTCTCTGCTAACTCTTGTATGAGCTATTCTTACAAACTCTTATTCCTTTCGATTGATTTCCTCCCTTAGAGGCGAGTCATGAGTAGTCGGAAGCTTTCACGCCCGGAGTTAGAATTAAGGCTAGGGATTCCTTCCGGGCTTAAAAGCCGTGGTCTGCTGCAGTTTTGAGGTTCAGAAGTTTCGTACACTTCTGCGGTGGACATCGTCTACTTCGTCCAACTGTGTCATTTTCATTATCTCTCATTAATTAACTCATCCATTAAAAGGTTTCTGTGCTTTGCACCTGTTAAGGCGCCATTAATAAAGTAGTAGGGTCTAATTAACTTGTCACCCAAAATCCCACACCACATATTAACAGACCAGGGCTTCTGATGTGCCACTTCTTGTAACCAATGTGGATTTTCCACCGCCCAATAGTGCCAATTTACTTTACCATGATTTGTGAAAGTACTCGTACACTCGTCACTAAACAACAGGAACTGAAAAAAGTTGTTACTAATCCGCAGTCTGTCTTGTGCCCACCTATAGAACGTTAGTCTATTCAGAAAATCGTCACCAGGTAGTTCTTGATGTAATGACAAGTGGTAGGGATGGAATTTATGCAGCTTCAATATTCTGAAAACAATATTTTGGATATTCCCGCAGTGGATGCTAATTCGCGAGAACTAACATGGGTGTTGTAAATTCACTGCACCTAGCACCCCAACTTCCTTATATTCATCCGTAGCCGTTCTTCTGCATCTCCTATTCTTTGACTGGACATTTCCTTCTTCAGAGAATTGCTTTATCACACGATAAAATGAAGCTCTTGATGGGAGTTCTTCTGTTAGGGAACCTCTCCGCTTACAGAAGAATAGCCTGTTCCACATCTCTCCTAGACTCCCCGTAAATGAGAACCATTTCCAACTTTTCTGGTTGAGAAAGTTAGTCCATTTTAACCCGCAATCAACCGAGAATGCTTCCAAATTCTCAAAAAATTGAATGGAAGTAATGTTTGTTACTCGGTGATCGCTAATTGTAGATCTATCAATGAATACATCTGGACTCGAATGTGGCTGCAAGTACACTAATGATAGATACAAGGAAACTGTCCTACCCTGGAAAGGAAACAAAACAGACATAGTATTTCATTGCCTCCTATTATGCTGCACCGAGAGAAAACAAAATAAAAAAGTAGGTTCCCATTTAAAAAAAAAAAAAAAAAAAAAAAAAATTGAATTTATCCTAAAATGACCACTCCAATGTCCTCCAAATAAAAGATGGCTAATGACATTTACTTTCTCCCACAATATCAAGTGACATTTATTTAAGACATTTATATATTTCTACAGCGCTTAGTTTCAAAGATATTGTACTGTCTCAAGTTACATGGTCCAACCTTTATATACGAGTACATGTATTGTAAGACTTTCTTTATTTTGAATTTTTGTTTTATGCTTATTGATGGTTTTTTTTTTTTTTTTTTTTTCCCCATTGGATAATACAGCAGATGCCTTTTCCTCACAACTTTGATCACGTTTTCATCCATTTAACCGGTTTACTATGTTTCCTTCTCGCTTTTTGACCGACTCCGTGTTATCCGAGTTTTCGATTATCCGAGATACTGTCGGTGTTCCTTACCTTGCATAGTCGAGGCTCTACTGTAACAATTACAAGTTGACAGCACAGTCAAATGCAGTAGAACAGGTACTGTCTGTTCACCAGCTCATGGCCTTAGGGAAAAGAAGGGGAGAGGAGACATCCCACGTAGTGTATCCCTAGTTTTCTAAACTTTCGTGAAAACATTGGTCTGCTGGTTACGTTGCCAACTTGCCTCAAATGTCATTCGCGCTATTTTTACTCGCTGCTAACTTATATATAATATACTGCATGAACTGAAAATAATATGCAAATCCTGCTATTTTGAGCGAGTTATTTGCTTTAATCTAGCGCGAATACACATTCTAAGGTTGGCACGACAACCGTAAGCGCGACTAGAAGGACGACTACAGCTTGAGATATCGCTGTTTATCTGGAATTGTTTACTGAAGTACGGATCGGCTGCATTCCTGCCACACACCATGAGCTGGTGAACAAACGAACCCCCCCCCCCCCACAATGGGTTTATATCTGAGATGAGCTCCAAAAAGACAGTCACATCATTGATCGTACCCTTAGAGTTGTTAACTTCTCCACAAACTATTAAAATTAGTGAAACTACAAACTAATTCTCGAGGACAGATTAGTTCCATAGTAAAACGAGGAAGGATCAAATTTATGAAGCAGTAACAGATTGTAGATCTAGGCTTGAAGAAAAAATCCTTTAACTTTAAATTGCTTTTTCTAACCTTCAAGGTTCTAGGACCTGGTAGGTGTGGCGTTTGGCGGAGGACATACTGTGAAGAGAACTTTCTTCCCTGGTGTCTGGCTTAAAACTTTCTGCACAAACTCTAGGGAAGGAGGGGCTTTGGAGGAACCTTTGCCCAAATCTTTACGTGTGAATGGGGGGGGGGGGGGCGGGCAAGAAGGGGGCGTGACTTCGGGATACATCTGCAAACTATAGTAGCCTCACCACAGTTCACCAACCTTCTGTACTTCCTCGATCCATTCCTTGTTCCGGTAGGACGTGGACGTTATAGGTCATCTGGTGGCCGCAATACTGAAGCCTATGTTTCTAAGCTATGTTTAATAAAAACCAAACCATTCTCTGCCTAAAAGTTTGTCTCTGTAAAGGGCTGAATTTACTGGCAATGGTTTAAGATCAATAATGACTTTTGAAAGATCCTGCACACAATTTCAGCTTTACCCAACAAAATAGCTGCCGTAAACAGTGTCTTTAGTTTTGCATTCTGTCTATAGTCTGTTCACCAGGTCGCATGGTCCCTGGGAAGAATACAGCTCGCCTGTACGCCAGTAAGCAATCCCAGGTACACAGCGACGCCTTGCAATGGGTGTTCACGCTAGATTAAAGTAAAGAAATCGCTCAAAATAGTTGGACTTAAATGTAGTTTTTAGTTCATGCAGTATATTTAGCTTATAAAACGTAAACCAAGCTTTCAACTAATCCGTCGTGATCATTTTCTACTTTTCCTATAATTTTCAAAAACCCTGTGTGCCTGTTTCGGTCTCAAGTGATATAACCTCGAGCTATATTGTGCAATTCCTTAAGGATAAGTCACTTGGTACATTCCGTTAACTACCCATTTTACCTTCGTCCAAGGAATTAAGTTCACACATGTATAGGGCCAAACCAACGACAGTGTTTAGTTTAAGTTAATTTGTTTCAATCATACTATAAAGATAGTTTTACACATAGAACTGTCGCTCTGAATCGCTTTGTTCTGCAACCCAATATCATAGCAGATTTCACAGCTCCCCTGTGTAGGGGGTTTATCTGCTTCTACCTTTTTCATTACTGCAGACATAGCGTTAGTGATTCGTATGATTTTACAACTGAAATTAAGTAATTATCAGCAAGTAAACCTAACGTGAATAACATTCCAGGTAACCTGGCAACGCAACCAGCAGAACAACATTTACGGGAAGTTTACAAAACTCAGATTACTCTCCTCACACCTTCATTTTCCAAAGGCCATAAGCTAATGAACAGACAACACCTCCTGATTATACTAAATTCATACAATAAATAGCCGAGTACACATGTAAGATATACACAGCATTATGGTTCATTTCCCATGAGAATGCTTTTTGTATTGAGTATTGTACTTAAACACGCAAAAATAAAGAAAACGCTTCTTTGAAAGTAGAATAGGGTGTAGTAGCTTCATACCTGATAGTTATAGCTTTCAGAGCTTTAATTGGGAGTGGAGTTTTAATTTTCAGGCCTCAACGCGACGGTTACTTCCACACCTCTGGCATGTTTGCACCTACAGATGGGTACGTACTTGTTCATTTATGTATGAGTGCTAATGTAAGAGGCTTAAAACATGGATGCGCACGAATTCGCACCAGCGCGTGACCCAATTAACAGGCTCAGTTAATCCTTGTAAGCAAATATATGAGAGATAGACTTAATATAATACCGTGATAAATAGCAAATGTTAACGATAGTATTACTCTGTTGTTCATTTCTATAATTTTGAACCGTATGCGATTATTAGTGTCACATGTTATCTTTAGACCTTCCTTAATGCGCCCACTAGAAGAGGGGCAAGTTCATTCACTATAAAAGTAATAATTACTTGACTTAAATTACAAATACTACCTATACTGAAAAATATGATGTGATGTACTCACATGACTTTCTCTACTCTTGTACTAACCATTCTTACAAACTCTTATTCCTCATTCTTCTTCGTATTAGTTGAGATAAACATTTAGAGAATTTTGTTACTGCCTATTTCCTTGTAGGTGCAAGGGGAATGTGAGAATACAGTAGGCTTTGAGCGATAATCGAATCTTTTAAAGCTTAAAGATCCCGTTCTCTTTGTACACCATAAAAAATGAGCAACGATGTTTTTAAGTTTTCCAAAACTGACACACGTAACAAGGAATATCTCCGAAATGGTTCACTCTACAAAAAACTTTATTTTGATATAAATAGTGTGTTTTAACGAGATCTGAATTTTTTATAGTAAGATTTTCTCCATCTATTAGGGTTTACAAGTCATTTAAAAGTCATCCGGACTAAACAGGACTACATAGGCTATAGCCAGAAAATTCAATATATACATTTCATTTGCCATAAAAATATATCAAACATGTGGCATTTTAATCAAAATCGTTTGAGCTATGCTCAAGAAAATCAAAATGTTCGAAAAAATTTTCCATGTAAAGGGTAGATGAGGGTGGGACTATTTTCTTTAAAGTCTTCGTGTCGCATCCTTGAAATAAATTAAACTTAAATACCAACTTTGGTTTTTAACCAACTTTTCGTTTTTGAGTTGTACTGTCCACAGACTGACAGACACACAAACCACACACAGACAAACACACAAGAACCTTTTTCTAAAAATGCTTCTTTTTTGGATTCAGGGGGTCTCAAAACATATATTTCCGGTAAGATCTCGATGTCGATTTTTGGGTGGAATATAATACTTCCTTCTACATACCAGAAGAGAAATTAAAAATACTATCAATCAATCAACGATTTCTAGGTTTATATTGACGAAATTCTTGTCAAATTTTCGAACATTCTGAATTGAAAGAAAAATAGGCTTGTGATTTAATTCAGAAGTTTACCTAATAGCATAGCACCCTTTATACCCATTGTGTGCCCTAAAATGGTCAATGCTCTGTAAAAGGTATTATAGCGTGAAAATGTAAAGCATAAGCACGTTAAAAGAACAAAATAGAACTTTTCAGATGTGAAAATGTCAAAAGACTGAGTAGAACTGTTGTGCATGAAGGTGTCAAACGATAGATATTCTTGTTTAACACATGAATAATCTGTTTTGCTAACTAAACTTCCATTTGAACAAGAATAATTACAGAACTCGAAGATTGTGTGTATAAAATACTATCAGTGCTTCCAAACTCGTAACTTTTCAAATAGCGGTTAATCATAATTTATAAATAATTATTGACTGTAGCTATGAATTGTACCGACGTACGGAATTAATATAATTTCAGAAGTATCTATTTTAAAAAATTAATCGTTCAAGCTATATTGTAGAAAGAAAATTAATGCTTTAGATAAAATCACATGAAGCCTAAATACAAGATTTTAAAGAAGTGCTTTTACACACTCAAAGTACGGAAAACCTGTCCACCTTTAGAAGATAAAGTGAACTCTTCTTTATATTTAATAATTTAATTAGTTATATTATCCATATTTGATGATTAAAAGATTAAAATGATTGAGAAAGTTGAAATAAAAATGAAAGTTGCACCTTTATTAATTTTTTTCTTTCCAATAAGTAATTTAAATTCGTCATGAAGTTTATTAACGTGTAGCTTTCCAACAAAATTAAGCTTACCAAGAAATGGGCCATCAGAAACAAAAGTTATTTAAATTATTTCAGCTGTACTTATTTCTCAAGGTTTATTGAAGTTGTAACGAACATGCATTGTTTCCTCGCCTTGAATACCGCAAGCCCGCAGCATAGTAGTGATGGAGAAGTTGCCGGTTGATAAAGGAACAGTTATCGAAACTAATGGGAATTAAAAGGATACAGATATCTTTCAAATTCTGCATTCATTGGCGATGGTCAAATTTATAATGTTATTGTAACTGCTCACTGCTCACGCTTTTATTATAATTTTGTTCATAGTTACCGTGATGCATTGCAATGGAGCGCATGTTCGACCTGCCAGCTAGGGAATGCTCGTTTGTTCGAGACCCTTAACTCCCATATTACAGACGTTTTACTGGGAGATTTGTTAAACCAAACTAACAGTTTAACCACAGGCGCCGTTTATAAACGTCTAATTAGTTAAATTGCAGTGCAGTGGTGTTGATATTCCGGAATACTTAGAAAAGAAGACGATCGCTAGTTTTCTTCTTCTTATATCACACTTAAATACTGTTGGATCCGGGCTAGCTTAGAAAATGGATATGGGATTATTACCATTCACAATGAAAAAAATTCTAACGTTAAATTTAGGTGATAGATAACTATTCACAAAGAAAAATACTAGCGTTTGCAATAACAAGTTCGATGACCAATCATATGCCACAACTAAATGCCACTGTTAGCCAAAAATATGTTGGTAATGCTGTTGCTGTAACCAAATGTTTTTGGCAGCTTCAGAAAAGAAGCTAATGTTGTGAAATAAAGCCATACTTGATAAAAAAAAAATAAGCGTAACAGTTTCGCATTAAATTAATGTGGCCACAGCGAAAAATAAGTTTTGCAGAAATGGAGTTCGTAGTAATTTAGATACATCCAGCGTTTTGCTTCGGTTTTGTTTGTACTAAACCAAAATATCTTGAAAAAGACAGTTCCATGTCAGGAAATTTACTGACATGTAAAATAACTCCTGCGAGACGAAATTCCGGCACACCGGAGTGATCCTGATGCGATCCTGACATTGAAAGCGTCGTTAAACAACAAATATATTTTTTCACTTACTTTACGCTGCTTATTACGATTTATTTTTAAATCTGTGCTCAGGAAAACACGTTTTTCTATTTACTTCAGATAAATGAAGTCCGAAAGAGAACATATTCTCGTTCGCATGCGGAAGAAGGCCAAGCTACAATCAATTTTATTAATGCTCATGTAAGCTTGTAGGACCCTAAGTTTGTGTGATGCATGGATTAATTGCATTATGTGATCCTAACGTTTATGTTAATGCTCGATTTTCAAAAATTTAATAGTATTTGTTAAGTTAATAGGAATCCAATGTTAAATACATTATGGCTTTATGATTTATACCATCTCTCAGATTTCTGTATCCGGTTTCAAATTATACGTAAATGAGGTTAGGACTGTATGTTTCTTAAGTATGAATTTGTCTAAAAAGGCATGCTCATTCTATATCTGAAAATGCTAAGGCTACTTAATGTTTTTTGTCCTTGTGGTGTTAGAACTTCATCATAATAGCATTCCTCAAATACCTCCCTGGTATCCACATGTAAAAAGATAACCTTCAACGGATTTGTTTATAGTTTTTATGGGTCTTTTAAGGCGTGTTCTTCACTTAACCTATCACAGAGCGTGCTGGCTTGATGATACTGCAGATGTAAAAGAGTGGAAGTTGATGCCTTTGCTTTTCCTGGAAACGATCGAGAAATACATATTTAGAATCACACGCGCGCACACATACGCACAGACAGACTCTTGTATCTCTCTCTACTCACTCACTCACTCACTCACTCACTCACTCACTCACTCACTCACTCACTCACTCACTCACTCACTCACTCACTCACTCACAATACTTGTCATAAGTGGACGTTGACGGGGAAAACTTGTTATATTATATGTGCTTAAAACCCCTAAAGTGAAACCAAACGGAAGTAGCAATATAATGTAGAACTAGCGAATATACTCGTAATATATTATATACATCTGTATATAGTAATTTATGATTTATGTGATATATTAGTGAGAATAAAGATCTCTATAGTTAAATAAGATACGCTTTTTGCTATAATTGACTAACCATGTTTAGAAACTGGAGATAAATATATTTATGTACATGGTTTACATAGCATGAGAGACATATCATGGCAATAAAACTGTGTTATATTTTTGTGGATATTTCTACGATCAGCAATAAATTAATAAAGGTAAATTAACCAATTATAGTTTGAGCTGGAGGTAAAACATGTTTTATTTATTTGTTTATTTATGTATATTTGTTTAACTATGTAGTTATTTATTTTGGCTTTCATGCAGCAACAAACATTTATACTACTGCGAGAATACAGTTCAGTTTACGTTTTTTTAGGAAATTCTACATTGCTATGTATTTAATAAATACCACCAAGCTTTAACTTGCACCTTCTGTAAATCTTCTCACACCTACATGTCATATATTTTGCTAACCTGAGCACTCAAGTTTTCCCCCTACATTTTAGCCCCTTCAGGATGTGTCGTTCTCTATCGGATAGATCAGTTCCAGTAAAATAAAACTTACATTAAACTGAAGATTAATGTTTACAAAAGGAAAGAAAACCTTAATCTATAGTTTAAACCTAACCGGAAGTTAAACCTTCGGTCCTAAGGCGGATACGTTTGTTCCGGCGCACGGCACGGTACCTAATACGTATGGTGTTACATATGACTGATAGAACAGTAAGGAACGTAGGGTGCTGTCGACATATGCATGTAACGGCTGAATAATCGAGCATATGGGCGTGAATTGGAGGTCCGCCAGGACAGTCGTATTACATATTGTTATATGTATCTTTCAGTAGGCGAACTGTGTTCTCACGAAGTATTCTATGTAAAAGAATACACTTGAAGATACATTTTTCTGTCTTGTTGGTCAACTTTATAGGCGATTCTACGATGGCCATTGTTCCATATACTTGCTCGTTGTTACTAGCTAGCATCTTATACAGCACATTTGTACAGATCTGTAGTGCAAATTAGGACATTAAAACTTTTAATTAAGAAAGTTCTATTAGCATCTTAATAAGCAGAAGAGATACAGTTTACAATATAGAATGAGGTCCTCACATAAAAGGGGCGAAGGTTACATGTCCTCCTATTACCATAGAGATGTGCAGTTGTTTACTTTTGCGTTATTAGTTGTGTCGTACCGAGAAAAAGGATAAGGGATTTACCAATTTGCTTAAAATATTTCTTCTGTAAAGTTTGAAAACATCAGGAAAACGTCAGGCATGTTGCATATGAAAGTTTTAGGCCAAACAAACATATAAAATAAAACACTGAATATACATCTCGACAAAATTAATGAAATGCTGGTACGATACTGTACCAAGATTAATTAGATTCTTACAGACACGTTGACTCAAGTAGTTCACAGTAGCACTTCCCGAAAGTATGAGTTTTCAAGAAGGACGCAGGAATGTGGAATATGCATAACGCCGAGTAGTAGCAAAACTTATTAAATCCAAAGTGATTGTCTGGGATGTTAAACTATATGTAAAGGTCCGGCAGTTTTTCGCCTTAAATGCATTATAATACACGATGCTGAATAACGCATTAGAGGCGCCTATTAGGTCTTTGTATGACAAAAATAATGTTCTATTTTTTACCTTCTCCTTTCCTTCTTCAAATTATGGTCTAATTTATTTCATTTTTTAATTTTTACATTTGCTGTATATATTTTTGTTCTTAGCTCTTGCTTAATTTGAAGAACAGAGAGTAAAAGTCATTTATGTGCACTGTCGTATATGCTTATATTATAGACAGAAAGTTGTATGTGTTGCTCTTTGTGAGTGAGTGAGTGAGTGAGTGTGAGTGTGTGAGTGTGTGTGTGAGTGTGTGACTGAGTGAGTGACTGAGTGAGTGACTGAGTGAGTGACTGAGTGAGTGATTGAGTGACTGACTGAGTGACTGACTGAGTGACTGACTAAACTGCAGATAAATTAAATGAAAAGAATATTTCACCAGAAGTATTATTCATAAACGGCCATTGTTTACAAACTGAGAAGTCAGAATAAACAAACAAAATAAAACACAATCGGTGTATGTATAGGTCGCGCGTTACTTCTTGACGAATGAAAATTTTATATGTAAGGTTGAATGCGAGTCACTACTCAGCTTTTGCGGGAACGTTAGCATTGAAAGAGAGCGGAGGTACAGTCTGCAGTGAGATGACGCACATGCTTCTGAGCTGAACCAGTACAACACTACAAATAAATTTATCACACTTCCAGTAATATCAGCCACACGTATTATGCACTATACCTCTATAACTGTTTCCACTTAACTTTATTGCATTTCTTCTATTCCCGACATTTCTCCCTCGTCTTCCTTGTCTGAATTGCTGTTATTTTCGTTGTATGCATACATCCGTACCGCACAAAACTTTTGCAGTCGACTGTATACATAAGCGTGACAGAGGAAAACAGAGGTGTCTGTTATCGTAGCATAAACATTTGCTGACCTGTTTATTAAGGGTAGGCTCACTCATTGGATTTCTGCTCAAGGTCATTCGTCAAGAACGAACGCGCAACCTATACGTTTGTGATCCTCTGTCAAAGATTAAGGAGGTAAATATTTTATTATATTTCCTCTGCATGTTGCTCTTGAGTTCACTAGATTGTATGCTTACCAATTATACGTGCAAATAAGCTGGATCCAGCATAACATATTTTGCTCAAACAATATTTTTAATTGACCTATGAGAATATATCCTGATGTCTAGGTATATATGTATCATTTCGATTTCGTGCCCTGAGATTAGGAAAGCTTTATATTAACTGTTCTACCCCATTTTGTTACATCTGATGTCAGTGGTTTCTATATTATGTTATGCTTACAGGCTCAACATTTCTGGAACCTGAAAGAACCCTAAGTAAATGTTAAAGGAATTAGGAATTCACATCGGCCGAAATTTTATATTGTTTGTGTGAGTATCAAGAGTTTTTTAGTTATTAGGAATATTTTTAGATTTACGAACCCCGTTTCTAATAAAATAGCAGAGGATTTATTATTAAAACCTTCTAGACCACCCTTCAATATGTTCATTAAAATACTAGGTACATAAATGAAACTAAATCGTAATTTGAAGTTTAAAAAGTCATTTAGGCAACGCTGGAAAAACCAGCTAGCGTACTACATCAACACTTGGGGCCTATTTGACTCCTAAAGTGCCTGAATATTAGTATGTAAATGATTTAGTTACAAAAATTTACAGTATTTAGTTTTCTTTAATATACTAAAATATATTTAAATATAGACAAAACGTTTTAATGTACCAATGTTAAATTTGATGACTTTTAATCTCACTATGGTAGGGACTGATCACAATGTCTTAGTGTAATTGTTACATAATATAGGTGTATTCTAATGCACAATACTATGAACGACATCATCTACTATACACTGCAATATTATTAAAATATGTATATTTTAGTTCCTAAAGTCACGAAAATGTTTTGACAGTGGTATTAGCATACCTATTGCTTATCTTTATCACACATTTTCTGTTTATAAGACACTACATAATTGCTTTACATATCAACGCCTCTAAACGCACCTTAGAATTACTGCGAAAATTTCCCTTGAACGTGAATTTAAGTTCTAAAATTAATTTAATTTAGCTGCGCCTAATTATTGAAAATCGTAGATTTGATTTGCTTTATATGCAAAGCGCCCGAAATAGCATTGTATTTTTCAAATATGATCCAACTAAGATAATAATATTACAGTAATTAACTCGACATGATTTATATTTAACTGCTGTGTATATTTCTCTGATTTGAACTAAACGTACACACATCTCATTATGTTCATTAACATTATAGGATTGTTTACTAAGTAAAAACGTGATTTATATGGGCGCGCACACATTAAAGCACACATTGGAACATTATGTATTACTGACGTGACTTAAATCATAATTAATTATGAACTACGCAACATATAAACTGAAACTGAAAAGAAAGCTTTTACAATAATTCACGTTAGGTTGAATTTATATACCTAAACATACAGAAACTAAGTAAATCATGGTACTTTTTACGCCACAAATGTTTATTAAACACTGTTTACGTTGCTAATTTACCACTTCTGCATAATATAATAATTGAGATAAAATGTATCATATTCACTTATGTATGATACCGTTTGTTTGTGCTGGTGTGTTAGGCATATACACATTCTTTCAACTGTATCTAAAAATGCTGAAGCACAATCACTGTAATATTATTTCAGTTACGATAAGCCACGATGTTGCATAGAAAAGACAGTTATTTTTTAATTACTTTTTGATTTAGTGCCTATGCTTTTTAATTACAAGAACGAATTAATAATTCAATGGAAGTTTAAAGACTTCTGCCATAGTTTTAGCATTAAACGCTGGTACACGTCATCTCTGGCCCACAGCTTCCCCATATTTAAGTAAAATTAGAGCATTTATCATTGTGCCCAACAACAAATATTTCGAAGTTTAAGACGTCTAAATGTGTAAATCACTTCAGTACGTTTGAACTACTAAGAGATCCAAGAATGATAAAGAAATTGAAAACACAACACGCACAGGGAAATTGCCGGTTACTACTGTGACTGCTTTTGTTAGCACACACCTTAATCTTTTAATAATTGTTTGGTTAGTTAAAAATTTCCTTGAGAGATAAAATCAGCGCTAAAAATTCAATGCCATAGTCGGGATTTGAACCACGGATCTTCCGCTCTACTCTAATCACTGAGCTGTCATGGCAACTTACCAGCATGACATTAAATTCCCCAACTGCTTCGCATACCCCAAAAGCTACTTACAGTCATAAGCTCTTTACGTCCCGAGTTTTTATTAAACTTCTTTTTTAAAATCTCAGCGCAGCAGCCCTTGCGAGCCAATGCCTATCGCCCGGCCGATGCGTTTTCACCTCTGCCCACTACAGGTCATAGTGGGGTGCAGAATCGGGGGTGGGACATGGTCAGTTCTCCGAGCTCTCCCGATCGGTTACATTGTCTTCGGGATCTGGGTCTCTAAAAATTAGCTGATTATAAATTAGTGAATTTAAAATAAAATGGGCAACAGCATGCCATCTGTAACCAATAATTTTAACTATTGTTTGTGGAATAACATTATTTTCAGTTGCTTATTCTGTATTTTAATTCATTGTTACAAAAATAATATAAAACGTGCAACTAGCAATTTCTAATTCTTAATATAAATGTACAGTGTGTTATGTTTCGTGAAAATTCGCTCGTATTACCTGAAGTACCTACATAAACCATTAAATACCTACCATTTTAACATAAGCCGTATTATCTTTATGAATGTGTTTAATAATTTCAATTAGTTTTCTATTTATATTATATGGTCTAATACATTAATTTGATCGTCGGAATTAGCTCATACGTTTTGCCTAAATCTGCCATTGGCAAATGAACGTTTTAACAATAATACTTTAATGGGTTTCTAAACCTACAGCAGATGAGTAACATTTCGAATGTTTCTCTGATTGCATAATGTAAAGTTCAGGAAATCCTTATAGTAAAGCTGAAAATGACGATATTATAATCTTAATTATATCACTTACACCCTGCTGAATATACAGATTTCATAGCTTGCCCCCATTCTTCCACTTCTGCATTTCACTCTCGTCCCTTTCGATTTTATACGAGTTACTCTCTGTGAACTTTGTTACTTCCACTTTCCCTGACTTATCTTCATTCTAGCAGCAAAGTTATTTCTTTGGAAAACAAAGCACTCATTTACTTTACACTTGGAATAATGAACCCTTTACGTCTCCTTCGCAGCATATTACTTTAGGGTCCTTTTCTTTTATCTCATATCAAGGTAGTGACATTTTCAGTTCCCACAAACATTTCTTTCTGCAGAATTGCATATCAATTGCCTTTAATTAAAATTTATCTTAACTTTTAACTTTTTTTTCTACCCTTAAATATTTTGTTAATTCTTTTCTCAATAATGACTGTAACGTGTCGAAATTAAATACTACAGGTTTCAGGTACGTGAATGACGAAATACTTAGACTTTCGTGAGAATATCTGCGAAGTATGTTTTGAGGCCCCCTGAATGAAAAAGAAATACATTTTTAGGAAAAAGTTTGTTTGTTTGTCTGTGTGTGTGTGTGTGTGTGTGTGTGTGTGTGTGTGTGTGTGTGAGAGAGAGAGAGAGAGAGAGGGAGGGAGGGAGAAAGAGTCTGTGCACAGCATAACTAAAAAACGAAAAGTCGATTAAAAACCAAAATTTATATTTAAGTTTAATGTCCTTCAAGGATGCGACACCAAGATTTTGAAGAAAATTGCTTCATCTTAAACTGCCATTTACATGGAAACACTTTTTTCGAAAATAGTTCTAACGATTTTGACTACAATACCACATGCTTAAGATATTTTTATTACAATGAAATTTAGATATATTTTGAATATTCTGGGCATACCCTATGTAGTCCTGTTTACTCTGGATGAGTTCTAATAACTCGTACATCGCAAGAGATAGACCAAATCTTACTACAAAATTTAGATCTCGTTAAAACACAAAATTTACGTCCAATAAATTTTTTTTGTACAGTAAACCTTTTCAGTGATATTTCTTGTTATTTGTGTGAGTTTTGGAATACTTAAACTTCCGTCAAATGGAAGATCGTTATTCATTTTTATATCTTAGCCATGCGAAGAGAAAGGAATCTCAAGGCTTTAAATGATTTGACTATCGGTCAAAGCCTACTGTATTCTATATTCTCCTTGCACCTATAAGGAAATAGCAATGAGGTAGTTTCTGCAAATGTTTATCTCAACTAACACGAAGAAGATAGGGGAAGAAGAGTGTGTAAGAATGGCTTGTACAAGAGTAGAGAAAGTTGCTTTTACTCGTGATCATGTAAAGAACACGCCATTTCAAACCCATTATACACCTGTACACTTCTTAAACATTTGATCATCCCTTCAGCCTACTGCGTACCTCCTATGTAATGAATTCTGTAATTACAGAAGAGTAAGTACCTATTTGTAGGAATTATATCTAGAACAGCGAGCACAGGAATTCGAGTGAGTGCAACATATGAAATTTTATTTTGTTTATTTTTAAAATATTCACTTTTTGGCTTTAGTGAAGAAGAATTTTTGAGCTTGAGATTGTAAATGATGATAAGCGCACTAAATCTATACGTATGCATTATTTAAATAAAATCTCTAAGTTATAAGTATAAACAGAAAATATTATGATTGTGGTTAGGCCTTTAATGTATATTGGAATTTTCATGTAAAGCGTAAGGATTAAAAACTGTAATAGAAAAATGAAAGTAAAGTATGCAGAAATATCGTCGTGGATAAATGTGACATAACTTTGAACTTTATTTTCTATATGTCATTCGGGTTCATCTAAGGAGCTTGAATTGACTAAGCACTTCTCAAAAGTCATATGCTAAGTACTAATTTTATTGTGTAATATCTAACAGAAGCAAGACTCATTAAAGTCAACGCTTTTTAACATATTCTATATGGCTAGCTGGTGAAATTTTCTATGATTAAACCATGAGAGGGTTTGACATGACGATAATTTTGCGAGTGTGAAGGGAAAATATGAAACCTTCCAGTGGTATTTGTTTAAAATAATAATAATAATAATAATAATAATAATAATAATAATAATAATAATAATAATAATAATAATAATAATAATAATAATAATAATAATAATAATAATAATAATAAGAAGAAGAAGAAGAAGAAGAAGAAGAAGAAGAATTTCAGCGTATCAAATTACCGTTATTTGGCTTCACCTCTTTAATTAAAACCTCAATATGCTCACTAGAATATTCGCCGTGTGGTTTTTTTTTTTTTTTTTTTTTTTTTTTTTTTTTTTTTTTTTTTTTTTGTCATTTTTGAGTGGCCAACTGATTGTTTTTACTGCACATGGTTATTTCAGATGTTCAGAAGCATAAGAAAATGTACAGATTGGCGGAACCGTAAGGAACGCGATGATATAACCAAAAGAAGTGATAATCCGGCATTGGTGAATTAGTTTCAGTAATTTTCTATTTATATGGTACATAATATTGCTCAATGAGCTTGGGGATTTTAGCACCATCGGCAGCAGCACAATCGATGGAAGTAGAGCAAGTAACCACCTTAAAATAATATTAGGACATGCAAGGGATGCAGAAAATTAAGCAGTTCACATTAGAGAGACAGAACACTGTACAACATTATCATAGAAGAGCACCAACTGCGAAAGAGCTTCTTTCAAGCGAGGACCTTATGACAACACCTGAAGGATTTCGTGTTGGACAAAGAGACTGCTTGACTTCAAGGTAGTTATGACGTTAACAGCCTGACGTACGGCCTGTAATTACCGAGATGGCTAACATGTGTAACTCGTGTTTAGGAGATCCTGGTTTGATTCAAGACGGCCTCTCACTGGGATTTTCGTGGTTTCCCCTGGTCTTTTCCCATCCTTTCCGTCGTTCTCATATGCTACAGGGCAATGGTATTTAACCTTCTTTCTCCGGATACCCGGGTATCCCCAAACACAATTTTCCATTCTAGCCTTTACCCCTAGTCCTAGTCCTTGAGCTATCGTTAATTCCAATTATGCATAACGATATCTAAAATAGATCTAAAATAGATTTAGATGCTTATAGATTGTTAAATACTACGAAAAGGAGGACCATGGTATAAATGTATACAATAAATACAGGAACTACGTTTCAGATAGAAAACAAAAGGTATATTAATTTTTATATGTTTATGCCCTGTTAACGATATGGCTGTTTGTTTTCTGGACGCTGGCTCCCCCGTTCGGCTCAGCCTTCGTTGGTGGAATTATCAATTGTGATTCTGGATTCCAGCGATTTCTTGTTTCGTCAATGAAGAGAAACCCTGCTCACACAAATAGAGAGGAATAGAAGCAGGTGTGTTATGGAGTGTCATTAAGTTTAGTATATTCTTTGCGCGCATAACACCAGAAATCACAAATTAATATTTTTATTTTCAGTGAACTGTAAACGGGCACTTCCAAACTACTTTAATTTTATGGGAACTCAGAGGAATTGATGACACTGATGCAAAACGGAATTTTAATCCATTTCTGTGTACTATCTCTTTCTGAATTTCTGGAGAGTATCCTAAAAACTGTAACCCGAGATTCTGTAGGTGGAATTTGATTATTTCCAAAAGTCCATCAGCAATACTAACTACCTGTAGAGTAATAAAAATGGATTCTTCGACAGAGGGAAACTCAAATCTCTCTGGATGAAATATTTTTAGTTAAATTATTTAAATGTTTTTTTTTTTTTTTTTTTTTTTTTTTTGGGGGGGGTCTTCCTTGCGTTCCTAAGTCACTTGACCGATCAGCTCTAAGTTGGGCACGTACATGTATTTTTTCATGGAGAAGGCATCTATGTTGTCCATTTTTCTATGCGACGTATTACATTCACATGGTTTTCTCTACTCGGCTTTCTTGTGAGTAACACATTCCATAACTTTCTATACAACTCGCCCTTCGAGTAGATGAACTGCAATACACCACTGCAATCACCACTACAATCACCACAAAAACTGGTGCATCTAAGTGTCTTTTTTTCTTTTTTTTTTTTTTTTTTTTTTCTTTTCATGGAGGTTTTTATTCTATCCATTTTAATAAGCAACGTGTGACTAACGCATTTACATGATTTTCTCTCCTTGCTTTTCTTTTATATAAAACATTCACATGTCCTCCTCTCCCACCTCTACAAATAATTCACAGAATTTTCCATATGACTGAAATATAAATGCAAAGTATTGCATTCACATGGCTCTCACTACTGGCTTTTCTTCCTGCAGTATTAGCCATTCTTTAGCCGTGCGTTTGCATAATGTTTTCCCCGCGCTTTTGTATTTATTTATTTTGTTTTTTACAGTATTCTAAGAGTTTATCTCTGATTAAGCGTATTAAGTAATATTTCTTAAATGTCTCCAAAGAAATACAATGCTACTGGATAAGTGCAACCTAAGCATGCAAGTTGCAGGGATAAATCGTTAAACCAGGGGCAACATCGGGTATTTTAGCTAGTGAACAATAAATGTGCGATTTTCAATTAAGAAAATGCAGCAAACCAAATTTAAAGCTGTATAAAGTTCATTTAAATGCTATTTAAAGGGTTAAATGCGCTAGGCCTATGGCAAAATACATTCGGAATCAGGAAAATGATCAAGTTTCTCACAAATCCAAAAGTTTACTTTGATAATATTATATTTTCTAGTGCCAAAGACCATAAGATACAGTAGAAGATTTTATTTTCTCTTCTAATACGCATTAAGTTTACAAATAGTCCTAAATATCGCATTATTTTCAGGCCAAAGAGGACTACCATAGCGTGACCTTGCAGGTGTAAATTTCCTCAGCAATTAGCTTTGACACCGGGGAATTTTAAAACACTCTGTCGTGTACATCAGACTGTAGGTAAATAGTATGCTTTTAGCAGAGCAAACCCGTATCTCAAGTAGAAAGAAACAGAGAGGGAAAAGAGCCGAGAGATACATAACAGCGCTAACGATGATATTTACCATTTGCTTTAAACTTCCGTTTCCCAGGAGTAGATGAAAAGGACGGTTTTGGTTTTGAGTTTAGCTTTGCTCTCAGCGGCGGTGATGGTGGTGGCGGATGCTTCCGGTCGGCTGCTCTTGAAAAAGAGCGTATGTACGCGTGCATGCATGAGAGAGGGAGGCAGCAGGGAGGAGAAGCGTAGTGGAGAGTGTACGTGACGGCTGTAGTTTGAGAGGCATTGAGAGAGAGAGAGAGAGAGAGAGAGAGAGAGAGAGAGAGAGAGTATGTGATGGGAATTTCTCTCTGGAACAAAGGGTTCTAAAGAAAAGAAATTGCATCGACTGGAGGCTCTACAAGATGTGAAGTTTCAAACTACCTTCATTTATCAATCAACAACAGAAGCTTATATTAATAGGATATGTAGTATACTATACTATAGTATAAGCCAGACATATTCAACCTTGGGGTACTAGTACCCCCAGAGATACGCGTAGGTTTCTTAGGGTATACGTATATATAATATACGTATACCTCAATATAATAAGCTTCCTGAATGATAAAATATTATAAAAATAGTAGCATTTAAATTACGCATACATAGAATGTTTTCAGAATTATCACAAATAACAAAAATATTTGAGCTAGAAATTTGAATTGCCCTCTCTTCAAGAATGTATTTTGTTTACTCTACCGGTTATTTAGTACTGCTGATGGACTTTTGGAAATAATGAAACTCCACCTACAAAATCTACGATTTTTAACCCTCCGTTAGTCGCTAAGGATCAGGAAGACCCTTAGGTTTATTTAAGCGTTATAGCTTTAGTTATAGTTTAGAATGCTCTTATGTAATTGACTGACTGGAACATCTAAATTTACACCTTACTCGGCTGTTAGCTGTAGCGACAACCGATCTGTTTATTTCTCTGGTTGCAAGGATGAATAATCAGCAGTTATGTGCTATAGAGGCCAGCCAGGCCCTGCGCGCCTACTGTCGTTACACATTGTCCATATGCGTTTTTCTGGTTAGCTGTGTAATATCACTTTGTCAAGGTAAAAAAAGTTGTTGGTGTTTCATGATGGACACGAGTAAAAGATGTGATTTATAAAATCCCATCGTGTACTTTGCAATGATAATGCCTTACCCATAGATGACAATTTGTATGAAACATATGATTCTGGTTCTGAATATAAACAGGAAATGAGATCTTTAGATTCAGAAATTGATCACAAAGAAGAGGAAGACGAGAAAAACCTTTATGATGATAAGGCGTATTTTATAGGTAACGTCATATGCTTATTCAAAGTTATTGTTTTTGCTATTATTATTATCATTATCATCATTATTACTATTATTATTATTACTATTATTATTATTATTACTATTATTATTATTATTACTATTATTATTATTATTACTATTATTGTTACTATTACTATTATTGTTACTATTACTATTATTGTTACTATTACTATTATTGTTACTATTACTATTATTGTTACTATTACTATTATTGTTACTATTACTATTATTGTTACTATTACTATTATTGTTACTATTACTATTATTGTTACTATTACTATTATTGTTACTATTACTATTATTGTTACTATTACTATTATTGTTACTATTACTATTATTGTTACTATTACTATTATTATTATTACTATTACTATTATTATTACTATTACTATTATTACTATTATTATTATTACTATTACTATTACTATTACTATTACTATTACTATTACTATTACTATTACTATTACTATTACTATTACTATTACTATTACTATTACTATTACTATTACTATTATTATTACTATTACTATTATTATTATTATTATTATTATTATTATTATTATTATTATTATTATTATTATTATTATTATTATTATTATTATTATTATTATTATTATTATTATCGTTACTATTATTATAATTTTTACCATGAGTATTACAGGCCTATCTTCCTTGGAATGCAAAACAAACATTCCACAAGGCATGAGTGAAAGCACTATCTCCAGCTTTACGGTCGCAGCAGCTACAAAGAACAACAGTGCTATCAAACCTATCCAAAGATTTGAAAGGTCTTCTGACAAAATATCAACCTGAATAACCCACAGATGACTCTCAACTACACCGTCAACCTTATTGAAAAGGAAACAATGTGAACCGTGCAACAAAGACCAAAAAACCTGCAAAACTAAATAATATGCATGAGGTAAATGCAACACTCTCCTCTGTTTGAACAAACATGTCAAAATTATTTGTGATAGTTGCTCACTCACGGAAAACACAGAAGAGGTGGTAGATGTTTCCGAGTAACTGAAGAATTCTAAAAGTCGCAATTTATTTTATTTATATGTATTGCAATTGAAAATTATTTGTACTGTATTCGTATAATATTTTAGATGCTCTAGATAATAAGATACTACTAGTAAACAACCATGCATATTTAATTTAAATAAAGCTAAACATAGGAAAAAGTTAAAAAGAAAAGTAAAAAAAAATTAAATAGAGGTATATAACCACAAAAATGTAGCAAAGGCCTACTGGGCCCCGCGACTAACCGTGTTCCTCCAAATCGCGCGCCTAACGGAAGGTTAAATCATTTTCCATAAATTGCTAAGACGATAATAGGCAAGAACGAATTACAAATCCATTTTGCACCACCGCCATCAAATTCCTCTTATCTTCCCGTAAAATTGAAAGAAAATAGTTTGAAAATGTCCGTTTATAGTTCGCTGAAAATAAAAATCGAAAATATGAAAAGTTGTGATTTCTGGTGTTATGCAAGCATGAGTAATCTGAACTTAGTGACACTGTCATTACACAGCTTCTATCCCTCTACGTATTTGTGTGGGTAGGGTTTCTCTGCATTGGCAGTAGTCAAAACAAAACAAAAATATTGCTTGAATCCAGAATCACTATTGATACACTAACGAAGATTCAGCCTCGAATAGAGGAGCTGGTGTCCACAAAACAAGCTCAGTTATCTCATTAACAGGTCAAAACATACCGGTGAGTCTTCTCATGCTGCGGATTGGTAGCTAGGCAACCCTGCATTCAGCAGCCTGCTACGGTGATCTTCGTTGTAAAGCGCTCTAGTAGCGTAATGGTCAAAACTGTAGCAAGTCATAGTGAAGATCGCAAGTTTAAATCACGCCTGCGGATAAATGAGCTTATATTCACCTTAGTTTATGTTTCGAGAACGTTCCAGCAAATCATCTGTTCTTTCCGAATGCAATGGAAAGTGGATTTGTCTACAAATAAGAAGTTCCAGCCAGCCGTTTGTGCCCACCGTGGCATGTTTTTGAATAGACTGTACCTGGACATGCTGCTAGTATATGGGAAAGCGCAGCATAATGCAACGGAGGAACGTCGTCTAAAACAATAAAGGTTTCCTCAGAGAACACTTTCTACAGGTCACACGCTTGTGCGGACCACCTTCTGGAATCAGGAATAGTACACATGCCATCACATCCACGAAGAGATCGCCCTGTCTGCGGCCAGGCAATGATGGATCGTGTGATTGGCTGTGTCATTCAGCATCCGCAATGTAGTATGAGGGACATTCACAGGAGTTTCAATATTAGCCAATCTTCCGCGTGGAGAATGCTACATCATGCAAAATTTCGCCCATATCATTTTCAACTACACTGCAGCCGTGTATATCACCACAACATGCATTACTGAAACACTGTAAACCCACATTGGATGCGAGAGGCCACCTTCCATGTTCAACGTGATTTCAACGTTGGTATATTCATCTAATAGGCTCGAATATTTATGATGGTCAACACACTGGGAATCGCTATATCCACTTCCCACAACAAACGCTGGCTGCTCTACAGGATGAAGTGTCGTTGTAGAGCCGACTATACCAGGTGAGTCAGCTGCGCCTTATTTTTTTGGAAGGTAGGCCACCTATCTAACGCCATGTGCGCCTTAGTCCAGTTTTGCGCTTACTAAAATGTATTGCTTGACGTTCTTAAACAGATGAATGCGCAAAATTGTGAGCAACAGTGTTTTAAGGGACAGAACGTACTCCTCGCTAACGTACACCTCAAAAACATACGACTCGTTTACTGAGAGCGAATTCCGGTTTCCAGCCGATTTTACAAACTTTTTGTTAGAGTATACATAGCAACGGAATTCAATAAACGCCTTGGAAAAAATGGACCTATCATATGAGTACACTAACAACGTCAGCTAAAAAGAAAATGGCGGATTCTTGTACTTAGAGCAGGGATTGGCTGGCAAAAATTAGGAAAAATTTAGACACGCCTAATCCATCATGGACGCGTACAGTCCAAATGGACATGTTATTAAATAACAGTTTATTTGCATTTTTGCGTGAACTACGCCTCGTACATCTCAATTAATATGTATGCATAACAGCTTTTGCCATCTAAGCAATAATATTAAAACGCCCAGTAAATGATTAAAACTGTCTTAAAAGGCTAAATCAAGCACGCAAACTTGCGAGGTGGCAATGGCATAGCGCCAGGCATGCAAGTCCTACTATAGAACGCGGTATGTGCTTTCAGGAAGTCTCGAAATAGTTGAATAGGATTGTGACGGGTCCTCTGCGCTTAACCCCCAGTGACACAGGTTCGAGTCTCAGCATTGTAAATGGTTTTTTTTTTTTTTTTTTTTTATGTTCATCAAAACTTGAAAACCGAATTCACAATAATCTAATTATGAAGTCCCTGAGGGCTTAAGACATTATAATTTAAATCGTTTTTGGTTGTCTGCAGTTTTAATAGCACAATAATTCATTGTGTGCAAAATTGAGTTTAACTTCCATGTTAAACTCTTACAATGTAATTCCCTTTCTGAGTTCAAATGTATATGAATGATCCTTATTTCAATTGCACCTACCTATAGGTGTGTTTAAACAACTACATAATTGTAGTTCACCAATAAAGAAACATCAAACAATGTCATAAAACACAAATAAAACAATAAAAATGAATATAACAGTTTTCAGAATAATGGTTTGTAAATTGTGACGATTGCACGGTATAAAAAAAAATAAATAAAAAAAAAAAAAAAAAAAAAATAGTACATGCAGGTGATTCGAACCACCTTCACAGCAGACCGATTACTTCGGAGTCTTGCGCCCGTTCCAACTGAGCTACCTAGTAACGTGTGAGCTAAACATTCCGTTTAAGATGTAATACTCGCTGGTTCCAGTGAACATTTGCAGAAGTGCAAACGTCAGCTGTCTAATTACGAATATATTAAAAAGTGATGAGATAACATCCACATATACTAGTACTAATTTCATCGAGTGTTTAACATCCATGTTAAATACGCGGGTAGAGCCTGGTAATGGAGTCGATGTTTTCATGTTGCACTATAAATTGCGGATTGCATAAAACTCGAGAATAAGGGGCAGCTGACTCACCTGGTATAGTACCAACATGATGAGGAGCCAGTTCATTCGGCCCTTCATGTATCGGCTTATCTCTACGCCATCTGTCCTGAGAGATTCATCAGATAGCACGGACCAATAGGGTAGCCAGCACGCTCACCAAATCTAACACCATTAGATTTCTTATTATGGGGTTATCTTGCAAATATCGCGTACCAATAGCGGGTGTTACAGTTTACACCGTACTTAAAATCTCCCCATTTCCACAGCGAGATTGCACGTTCAAGGACAAAGGCATTCTCTTAAGCCAACGACAGTACCAATACAATGTTATCTTGCGAATTATACGTACCCCAAAAGTGAAGTATCTGCACTGTTATTTAAGGTGTGTGTGTGTGTGTGTGTGTGTGTGTGTGTGTGTGTGTGTGTGTGTGTGTGTGTGTGTATGTGTCCGATTGGATTGGATTGGATTTGGTTTAAGGGCGCTCAACTTCTAGGTCATCAGCGCCCTTAACAGACTCATGGCAATAACCAGATATAAATTTCACTCAAAAAATAAAAATACTAGCAACAAGAAAAATATACAAAGGTAAAAAGCAGTGGCGATAGCCAGATATGAAACAAGGTGATAAACATGTCCAAAATCAGAAACAGAAAATTAAAAATTTTAAATCCTCAAATTGATATTACACTCCGCTAAAAAATTAAAAACTCTATCAACCGCTGTTTTGTCGTCCGCTAGAACTTCTGCAAGTCTGGCAGGCAGCTGCAGAGAATCCCGAAGGTGCGCTAGAGAGCAACACTCTAGCAACACGTGGCGAACTGACAAAAGGTTGTCACACAGCGGACATAGAGGCGCAGGGTGCCTTTTAAATAGGTAGCCATGCGAAAAATTGCAGTGCCCTATTCTTAATCGAGCCAAACTAACCTCCTCGCGACGAGATGTGCGACAGGAAGTTACCCAGTTTATCGGAAGTTCTTTCACTTCTCTAAGCTTATTACCGCGGAGAGCTGACCACTCGTCGTGCCAGGACGACAGCACCGCTCTCCGCACTTCAAGCCTAAAGTCTTCCGAAGTAACACGTGAGATGGTAATACTGGGTTCTGTAGTTGCCGTCTTTGCTGCTAAATCTGCCATTTCATTCCCCGGCAAACCTACGTGACCAGGAATCCATGCACACACCACGTCAACGCCTGAAGCGTGTAAAACATGGAGGGCATCCTGGATACGTTGTACAATAGGGTGGGGGTTGTACAACTGACAAAGGCTCTGCAGTGCACTAAGGGAATCGCTCAAAATCAGGCAGTCACCTAATTTACGACGGCGAACACACAAAACGGCTCGATAAATTGCATAAAGCTCTGCAGTAAAAATGGAGGTGCTATTTGGAAAACCGAATGTATATGGTTCGGTTCCATAAACATAAGCACATCCAACACCGTTGGAGCCCTTTGACCCATCGGTGTAAATACATCGACGGCCAGTGTAGCCTGACAAAAATTCTAAGAAACACGTGCGGATACTTGAAATAGGCATCGTGGACTTCTGGTGTATGGTCATCCCAAGATCTACATGGGGCGTACCAGATAGCCAAGGGGGGTAAAGTCTCTCGCCCTTGGCGAACATCACAGGCAGTTCCACTCCAAGCTTCACTAGGAGCTCTTGGAAACGGAACCCCGCAGGCTTTGGATTAAGGGAGCTATTTCTATATCGTTCTCTTAGCGTGGTAGTGAAAAAAGAAGCGAACGTTGGGTGCTTAGGCATACATCTAAGCGCACAACCATAATTTGCCAAGAGAATCTCACGCCGATAATGCAGAGGAGGTTCTGCGGACTCGGCGTAAAGGCTCACCACTGGGCTTGTTGGAAAAGCTCCTGTTGCAATGCGGATGCCCCTATTATGGACCACGTCTAATCTTCTCAGCACAGATGGTCGTGCTGACGAATAAACAATACACCCATAGTCTAGCTTGGATCGGACTAATGCGCGATATATTCGCAACAAAATTGTCCGATCCGCTCCCCACGATTTGCCATTCAGTACTCGCATAATGTTTAGGGAACGGTCACATCTCGCTCTTAGCTGTGCAATATGCGACGACCAACTAAGCTTCCTGTCCAAGATCAAACCCAGGAAGCGCGTCTCTTCTGCGAAGGGAAGTGAATCTGGACCAAATCGGAGCGAAGGTGGTAATCGTCTCCTACGGCGCCAGAAATTAACGCAGATTGACTTCTCAGTTGAGAAACGGAAGCCGTTTTTCATGCTCCATTCTCTAAGGTTGTCCAAACATTGCTGCAGGCGCCGTTGTAAGAACGCCGTGCGCTGAGAAGTGCAATAGACAGCGAAGTCGTCTACGAATAGGCATGACGAAACTCCAGGTGGAACACATTTCCAGATGGAGTTAATTGCTATAGCAAAGAGCGTGACACTTAGCACCGAACCCTGAGGTACTCCCTCCTCCTGAACAAAAGAATTAGAAAAAACCGAGCCGACCCTAACTCGGAAAAAGCGGTCCTTCATAAACTCCTGAATGAAAAGTGGAAGGCGTCCACGTATGTTCCAGGCATACAGGGAACGTAGAATCCCTGCTCGCCAGCACGTATCATAAGCCTTCTCAAGATCGAAAAATATGCCCACGGTTTGACAGTTCTTCATAAACCCGTCCATTATCTGTGTCGATATTGACACAAGATGGTCAACAGTTGAACGGCGTCGTCGAAAACCACACTGGATGTTAGTCAGTAGGTTACGACTTTCTAACCACCATACCAATCGTCCATTGATCATGCGTTCCATCACCTTGCAAACGCAACTGGTGAGGGAAATAGGACGATAGCTGGAGGGAAGATGACGGTCCTTCCCAGCCTTCAAGATGGGAATAACGGTGGCCTCCCGCCAATTTTCTGGGAGTATACTGTCAACCCAAACACGATTATAGACCTCGAGCAGGAATGCCTTACCTTCAGGAGAGAGCTGTTGTAACATTTGTACATGAATACCGTCCGGTCCTGGTGCTGAACATCGCGAAGATTTCAGGGAATGCTCCAGCTCCGCCATGGTGAAAAGGCGATTGTAATCTTCTACGTTTCTAGAACGAAACGTGAAGCCTTGAGATTCCACCTGAGTTTTAAATGGAAGGAACTCAGGGGAGTAGTTTTCCGACCTAGACACTTGTGCGAAAGCACTGCCAAAGGCATTGGCCACTGCAAATGAATCAACAACAGCTCCTGTGGCTGTTTTTAGTCCCGCTATTGGTATTTGGGTCGTTTTAGCTGCAACACGCCTTAATCTATCCCACACAACCGAGGAAGGTGTGTGTCGGTTAAATGAAGCTACAAATTTGCTCCATGATGACTTTTTGCTATCCTTAATGACTTGTCTGGACCTGGCGCGCATTTTCTTGTATTCGATCAGGTTTTCCAAAGTAGGGTGACGTTGGAAAATCCTAAGTGCACGCCTTCGAGCACGAATGGCATTACGACATTCTTCCGTCCACCAGGGGACGGGAAATCGACGGGGGTGTGTAGTCGACCGCGGAATCGATTGTTCAGCAGCAGAGAGAATCGTCTCCGTGAGATGCTGCGCCAAATTATTCACTGAGTCGTGCTCGTTGTACGTAAAGACAGCCAACTGGGTGTAAAGGTTCCAATTGGCATGGTCCAAACGCCACCTGGGCATACGTGTGGAGTGTGTATGTTGCGTCAAGAGACTAATAAGACATGGGAAGTGGTCACTAGAGTGTAAATCAGAGATGACATTCCATTGTAAGGAGACTGCCAACTGAGGTGAACAAACTGCAAGATCAAGGTGTGAGAAGGTGCTGTGGGAGTCCGAAATGAATGTAGGCTCCCCAGTGTTGAGGACAGCTAGGTTGTGACTGTCCAAGAAATCGGAAATGAGTTTACCTCTCGCACAAGCGCGACTTGAACCCCAAAGTGGGTGGTGCGCATTGAAGTCTCCCACCAACAGAAACGGTGTTGGCAACTGGGAAACCAGATCTTCCAAATCAATGTGCGAGAGGTCATGGGACGGAGGCAAATATACATTACAGATGGTAAAATGGATGTCTGGCAGTACAATCCTTATTGCAACTGATTGGATATCTGACTGTATTGGTACAGATTGCATATATATGTCATCTCTCACAAGTATCATAGCGCCGCCATGTGCCGGAACACCCTCTTCTGGTGTAACATCACACCGTACTGGGGTGTATCGCCTTAGATGGAAAGCGTCTTGAGGACGCAGCTTAGTCTCTTGCAAACATGCGACCAGAGGTTCGTTTTCTTTGAGCAAGAGCTCAAGTTCTGGCCTTTGAGTTCGAATGCCACGTACGTTCCATTGTAGGATAGTCATATTGCATTGTGTATGGGATAGGTAATTCCAAGGTAAATCTTCATTACTTTGGAGCAGGCGGTTGTCGAACTAATTTAGCCCTTTTCTCTCTTGGGCTGACGTTCTTTTCGGACGCTTTTTCGCGCCTCTTTTCCACTGGGGGTCTCCCAGTGTGGGCAGATTGGTCCAAATCCATGTCCTCTGCCGAGGACGTGCGTCTTCCCATAGCAAACTTGGGTTCGAGTGTCTCGAACCGGTTGCTAATGGGGACCGGCGAAGATGAAAGACGCCGGTCTGAGTCCACCCCTGAAGATTCTCCAGAAGAGGATTTGCGAGATCTTCGAGGAGATGTTCGGGGACTCTTATATCCCTTAGATGTACTGGGATCGGACGTACCATTTTCCTTGAGGAAGTCGTTTCTTGTATAAGTCTTCTTGAACTTGATCGGTGAGGCATCATATCTTACGGGCTTGCTTCTTTCTTGTGTTGATCTTGATGATTTTGATGGTGATGTGACAATGTTTCTTGCACTTACGGACTTTTTAGACGTTGACGCAGATGTGCGTGCCGATGCTGAGGGCTTTGGAATAGATCTACGGGCAACAAGTGTCTTTTCAGAAATTGTTGCTCCATTGAAATCGCTGGTCTGCGTTGCGATCTCTCTGCTCGCTACCGCTTTAGCTGCAACAGAGCTATAGGTTCCAGATCTGGGAACAGAGGGTTGGCGTAGACGCAAGATCTTCCGGGCTTCTGAGAAGGGCACCTTCTCTTTAACCCGTATCTCTTGAATCGCTGTTTCCTCTATAAAGCGGGGGCAGTCTCGGGAACTAGATGGATGTTCACCTCTGCAGTTAACACATGAAGGAGCTGTAGTACATGCACCATCGTGGAGTTCATCTCCGCATTGAGGGCATGTAGCTACTCCCTTACAAAGCTCGCTTGTATGTCCAAAGCGCTGGCACTTGAAACACCTGAGTGGGTTCGGAATGAACGGCCTAACTTCGATGGATTCATACCCTGCCTTAATCCTTTGTGGGAGATCTACCCGATCAAAGGTCAGGAACAGGGTACGAGTAGGCTTCAATTCACCGCTTTCTTTGCGATGAACCCGATACACACAGGTAACACCTTGATCTTCTAGGTTTTCCTTAATTTCTTCAACGCTGAGTCCGTCTAAAGCGCGGGTATTAACGACACCGCGTGACGAGTTTAACGTCTTATGCAGGTCAACACGTATTGGATAGCTGGCCAACAGGTTTGCTTTTTGTATTTTAGCTGCCTGTTCTGCTGAATGCGCTTCTACTAGAAGCGTGCCATTGCGCGATCTAGTGCACGACTTCACTGGACCAGCTATCTTATCCAGGCCCTTCTGGATTATAAATGGGCTCACTGAAAGAAACTTTTTCCCTTCCTCAGTTCTAGTTATCACTAAGTAGCGAGGACCACTCAACTCTGCTACTTCCTTTACACAAACTTTATATTTTTTGTTTTGAGTTTTTGGAGAACTCATGGCGATGTCATCCTCCACCATTGCAAATGTCTCCGATGGCATGCTCACATCCTGGGCGCCACCCCGGCTTAGGTGAGAGTCCTGGCCTGGACCTGGCTCACCCTAGGGTCTCACCTCCCAATGTATAGACAGAGGGACCCAATCGCCTTCAGGAGTGCATCAGCTCATGCAATGGCCCCTCCCCGGGACTGACCTTTATCAGCGGATACGCACACAGATCCTACATGATAACCAGGGGCTGGGACTTACGCGATTACCCAGTCACCCCTTGCGTCACCCCATCCTCCGACGACCCGCGCGTAGGTTATCCATCAGACTGTGTACAGGGAGGTAACAGGTGGGAGGTCAAACACAAAAGTGGACCAAAGTTGATTGGGCGTTTGGCATGTGCCCTCTCACCTCTTGGAGGAACCCAATCGAGAGTATGGCTTGGGGCCCCGGGTACTCCAAACCCGTAGGAGCCCCTGGGGGAGTTTGATTTCGGAGTCCTCTTCTCCTAGATGAGTCGTCAACCAAGACTAACGAGCCCCATCTACCCGTTTGGAATGTTCTTTGCTTCCCCTCACCTCTTGCCTACCAGTTGTGTGTGTCCGTAGCGCAGTGGTAGCTCGCCTGCCTGTGGCGCGGAGGATCCGGTTTCGATTCCCGGTACTGGCATGGGTTTTTTTCCCCCGCTGGGAGGTCTGGTACGTGGTGCACTCAGCCTCGTTAGGTCCCTGGGGGGCCAATTGAGGAGCTATCCTGATAGAAATGTAGCGTCCCTAAAAGGTCAAAGTAGTCGCCTTACGGTCGGAGGAGTCGGCCTGCTGACCCCCACCACCCCCAACCTGCTCTCCACCGTGGCCTTGGCTGCGGCTGGAGGACGCGGCGGCCAGGCGATGAGGGTAACCTCTCAATAAGGGGAAGACGCACTAGGGGAATATATATACTTGTTTGCCTTCCGCGATGTATGCAAAGATTACAGGCTTCCGGTGTTTCTTTTCTTTTTTCTTTTTTCTTTTTTTTTTTTTTTTTCAAAAGCTGTACCTAACCCTCCTCAACATTTGCTCTCGCTTAGTCCCTAGTGTAAACTCAATAATAAAAACGTTTCCCACTGCGAAACTTTTGCAGTGAACAAATATAAAATTTTTGGAAGACATTTAATTTAAAAAATTATAACACTTAACTGAGTAAATATAGAGAATTCAAATTTGGCAGGTAGCAGCACTATAGTTTACTCTAGGTAAGAAAATATAGGCGTATTCTGGCAGTGATGAACATAGAAATAGCAAATGTGGGACTTTTACTGAAAAACACATTTCCTAAAGAAATTTAGCCTATAGACATGTCTAATGACTCTAAAAATGATATAATCTGATAGAGAAGAAAAAAGAAAAAAAACTTCTGCACAGCATATGCTCCAGGATGAAAATTATAACAACTGAATATCTACACCATGCTAATAGGAACCTGGCAACAGCGGGAGAGTAGAAAGGAACGAAGCTAATGGCAATTTGTATGCGCTAGATAGAGACAAGATATATCCCATTTAACTCCATGCTGTCTTCTAAGGATGAGACAGGCTATTGTCACGCACCCGCTGAATATTCTTACGATGCCACACACACACGCACAGCTGCCTCGCACTGACTGACACATTGACCGAATCAACTCTATAACTCACTTTCTATGTTCTTCTCTGATTTTGTAATATAATGGGAATGTCTTCACACGGACCATTCTCGATTCCACACACACACACACACACACACACACACACACACACACACACACACACACACACACACACACACACACACACACGCACACGCAATGAGAGAGAGGCACACCGGAAATAACCAGATCTTCCTTGAAGGTTTGTTTCTGCCGCCTCCATTGTTACCAGTCACGTATACGCAGCAGTTACGCGAGGCACCCTCCACGTGAGGGCGGCACGACATGTGCTGTGAAGTTGCTTAGCCCGTCCATACGTTGTTGTGCGCCTAGTCCGACGTTACAGTAAAGTATATAAATGAATGTTGGTACGTGTGAAGTTCCAAAACCAGTTGACTGATAACCATGAAAATTGGCACAGTTAAGAGTTTTTTCATGGTGAAAGTTTTTATGGCATCCATTTTAGTATGCAACGTATTACATTTACATGGTTTTCTCTGCTCACTTCTTTTAGGAAACAATCACATTTCCTTCTTTGTTCACGTTTCAACAAGTAATTCATTTTTCTATGTGATTGAAATAGAAATGCAGCGTATTACATTTACACAGTTTACTCTACTAACTCTTCTTCCTGTCGTATATTTGTGGTCATTCAGTGTGGTTATTGTGCAGTTTCTTCCCGGTGTCTTTATTTATGCATTTTGTTGTTCTCTATAGTATGTTAAGAGTTTTGATTAGTTTTTTATTTAAGTGTATTAAATATTGTTTAAATGTCTCAAAGGAAACACAAAGTTATTGGAAAAATGCAAGCAGATTTAATCATTGGCGAGATAGGACCTTTAACCTTCCCTTTATTCACCTGATGTATTCTTATCTTGTCTTGTCTGTCACGGTTGAGATCCCGGTTAGTCAGCCGATGGCTTATTGTGCGTCCAAGAGCAAGGGGGAGATGCAAGTACCCTACAGGCGGCCAGAGCGCACCACAGGCAGAACTACTACGATGGGACCCTAACAGGTGCAGCCAGTTCTTCAGTCCGACGGAGTTCCAGGTCTCCTCAGAGAGCGCACCACCAGCCAGTCTGGTTGATCAATCAGTCCCTGGCCAGACAACCACAGCGCCTCCCCTAAGGCCAACACCGTATTTCGAGAGCCTAAGCTCCTCCGTAGTGCATACTACCGCCGACCCGCTGATTTTTATAACCGGAAAGACCAGACAGAGAAAAAAAAAGAGAGAGAGAGAGAGAGAGAGAGAGAGAGAGAGAATGAAATGAAAGGGAGTGAATCGGGGGATGTAAGGAAATATCCTTCCCAGGATTCCCTTGAGTGATCCCGGAAACCCCCCAGAAGAAACACAAGGTCAGACAGGTAAGCGGCAGGAATCGAACCGACGAGGTCCCGAATGCCGGGCACACAGCTATCCCACTCGGTCAGCCGATGTGTTACTCTAAAGGTAAATCCAGAATAACACTGACCATTTTCAGAACAGCATGTAGATATTTTGAAATGTTGCACAAAGGCAGTAGGAGTAAATGAAGTCCAGAACACCACTTGCAGAGCTAATACAAACGTCAAAACCATGATTGGGATAGATGAGTTTCTATGGTTTGATCAACAATATCCCCGTTAATTTACGCCTTCAATTCTCCGGCTAGTCGGAATTACATCCGCAGAGCTTGCAGTGAGTTTGAACAAACGGTGCATGCTCTTATTTCCCAAAGAACACATTGACTGGCACGCTATGCTCGGTTAACTTCCTTCCTTTCAGGACTACCGCATCACTTCCGCTCGCCCTCCCCCTCACTGCAGGAGAGAGCTAAGCCTCTCTGCACATCGTTCCAATTTTAAAATGTTCGATGAAGAGTCACTGGCAATCCGACCTCACGCTCTCAATTCTAAGCTGCGCTAAGCCTTCCAGTCAATTGGTAAATCCAGAACACGTGTCCTTTCTTTTCGGTGATTGACCCTCTGATTTGCTTTGCGTATTATCTTTTACTTCTGTATGTGATACTGCTTCAAAATCCCAAATCTGGACAACAGATATTTATTTTCTAAAAAGTTTCTGTTGCGCTCACATGACTTTCTGTACTCTTGTACAAACTTATACATGTTAATCCAGATAAACATTTGCAGACTTATTACTAGTTTTCTTGTAAACGTCAGGGAATACGGAAATCAGTAGGCTTTAAGTTTAGCTGTTTTAAAGCTAGTCGCTATGTGATGCTTTTAAAATTACGTAGTCTATGCAGAACTAATGAGACAATGAACATAATGCCATTACTGCATATTATTAATATCATTTTGGCTAAAAGAACTCACAATCACTTTGGCCGTTTTCATTGTAAAGGATTTTATAAGATTGTTCTTTTTTTACAATGCATTATGAAAACTCTTGGAACACAGAAATAAACAAATAGAACAGCTGAAAACAGCATTATAATAAATAATAAATAGAAACTTAAAATAAAATCCTCGAAGTTCAATGCGATGGTGGACAGTTCCCAAATTTATCTTTAATTCCCTTACTGCAGATCTTTACATTCATAATTCATAGTTATTCTTTCGGAAACAGTATTGAAGTGTTTCCATCGTGGTAACAAGCGCTTGCGATGAAAGGAGAAAAAAACTGAATAACGATTCCTATTAAAGAAAAGCACAAGAGCTTAAAACTTAAAAGTAATAACAAGAAATATCTCGAAAATTTTAATTCCACAAAGAAAATTAATAAGAAATAAATTATATTTTTCAAGAAAATCAACATTTTTTGTATGTAAGATTTGGTCTACCTCTTATCGTTTACTATTGAAGGAATTGTTTCATCTCACCAAAGAAAATGGCCTTTATACAAGAGTATAAGCATAGAAAATGAAACAGCGTGAAAATATTTTCTTGGAAAACAAATGGTAGTAAACAGGAACGAAACTAATAATATTTTTCTTCGAATTGCAAAGTATGATATAAAGGTTTAAGCCAATGAAACATATCAGAGTTGTTACAGAAAATAGGAGAGCCTAGAAATGTCCCAGCAGAGAGGTTACGTTAAAGTTGAACCGTTCTTTGCGTTTCCATTTCGGCTTCTTTGATTCTAGCTTTGCGGTAGCTAGCCACATAAACAAAGTGGTCGTTTTGTAACGAACTGGAAAGCCGACTTTCGGCGGTATCTTGACACATAATAAAGCGGTCGCTTTGTAAGGAACTGGAAAGCCGACTTTCGACCGAACTATACATATATCTTGTGATAAATTAAATACGATTAATAACGTTAACACGAACGAGCATAGTTTTGAGTGTGATGAACTACAATTAACAATAAATATAGGTATTTAATCAACATTTCCTGACATTAATAAGCTAATTTCTTGCAATTTCCACACTAGAGATAGATTCCAGAGCTCATTCTAAGCATATTATTGCTATCACACATCCAAACCTGAATGTTACAGCCACTAATCAGCCCAACTTTGACTACAGAACGACAATTCCACTGCAATTTGGATACAATGACCATTATCGCTATAGTATACGATCCTTAATAGTAAATCAATTTGTTCATCGACAACTAATTTAGTTCAGTTATTCTCATTAATTGAAACCTCGATCATCGAAAAATGAAAATTGAGGTAATAAACATGTGATCTCTCTGAGTACCATTTAATAAAACTTGATTTATAATCTGGAGGTAAAATACCTTTTCTTTATCCTTTAGTGTAAGTCAAAATATTTTTGTTGGATATAACGCCTCCATAAACTGCAGCATCTCGGTGGGGTAGACGTTAGCATGCTCCATCTACTAGCTCTCCGGGTTAGACATCTAAGGCACCTCACAACCCCACTAAGCATCACCCAGACTTACTCAATCTCCCATAGGTATTGGGAATCACTGTCCTGCCAAGTTCAGCCCAACTCGAGCAACACTCCTGTGGTAGGGCTTGGAATGCTCGTTACAATGTAGTTCTAATAACTTCAGAAGTAGTGCTAGGTGTCGGCAGCGCTCGGACGACGAACCACCCCTAACGATGAAAGACTTACTTATTTTATAATTTCACGTATACTACAGCCATTCAATCATTCCAATTGCAACTGGGTTTCGAATTCTAAGTGGTCAAGTCTGACGAATGAGATCCTCAAACTCACCGAAAACTTGCAATCAATAAACCTCAACAGAGTAGTACAAAGACTGGCAGTGACCTAGATAACTAGCTTTTCAATATTTAGCACTGTTCTCTGGACGTAGTGCGTTATGCTATAACTCAATATTGTAACAAAATGACAATTCGACGAATCCCACTCCTGATACCAGTGTGCCATTAACTTATCACTTTTGCACAAATACACGCTTCTCTTCTACGGACGTTAATACAGTTCACAGTCTTTGGTGATATTACAACTCACAACTGTTTTCTACTCATAACCTTGCTTTCAGCTGTTTCTTCTCTTTGTGTCATACACAGACTCTGACGATACAATCATTCAACACTAATGAAGACTTCTTCATTTCGACGCGACGTATCTTTCACAACGGCAGTACTCGCACTCACTGGTACTCTGACCGACTCATGTCTGTAGCCAGAACTCCTCTAACTAGTCGTATCGTCTCCTTGGAGGAGGAGGGTGTAACAGGTGCTCTCTCGAAATTAGACAGACACGTTGGCCGCCGGATGTCTCTGGAAGGTTCCAGGAAATCTTTGTTAAGCGTCGCGCTCATGTCACTAGTCACGTATACACAAAGAGTCGCAGCCTGACCTTGAGCGTCTTTGTTTTCTCATCGGCCTGGTATGTGGTGTAAAGTACCCTATATCCTTTGTTATTCGCCGCACCCGGCGGCCCAATATCTGTGTAAGACAAAGTTACTTTACTGTCACAGAAGGTCATTTAAATATTGAAGCTTATTTGTATGAAAGAAATATATTGTTATAAAAATAAAGCATAATTACATAAATATTATAAAAATAAAGCATAATTATCAAAAGGAAAGCGTAATCATTAAGTGAAAAGAGATAACGTAACGCGGAATGTTAATATTTCAGCATTAGTAGTACTAAGCTCGTGTTTTCTAAGAGGCCTAAGCCTTGTTGATGTTAAAACTCTAGCCGTAGTCTACCTCAGAAAAAATTAGACCTCAAACCCATTCATTACAGCGACAATCTCGTGAGAGAGCTAAGTTATAGCTTATATAACCGTTCCTCTGTCGTAACCATATAGTTAACTGATACACACCGTTAATAATTCAAGAGAGGTGTTGTTTTGCACTAATAACAGTTCACCCAGTTTGGACATGTTGAGTGAAGCGAAAATAATGGATCATTGACGTGACATACGACTTGCGTGTAGGTACAGGCTGCAATGCATTTTTAAACCTCACGGCTAGTACGGGAAAGAGTTTGTTAACACTGCACAGGATGTATATACATTTTTAATATCACTGTGTGTTTCAAGAGTCCTTCTCACAATACGAAATGTCTTGTTTACTGAAATTTTAACGTTGTTCCACTACCACAAGCAGCAACTGGAGTCTTACAAAGTATGTGAATGGGATATCCCCATGGCGATACAACGTTTACTCATGTCAAGGTGTTTGTGCCTAGCCGCTGACAGGTGGAATCAAGGGGGAGAGACTCGAAGCAAGATTCAAGTTTACTGCAGCGACGGAAACTAAGCTATGCATATGCAGAGATATATAAAAACAGGAAGAATTGCCTATATCAGGTGAGTTAAAAGCTCCACCAATGCTGTGGACGAATCAAACCGGGCGAACGGTCAAGAACAGCACCGATGAACAGGTAACACGGAACATGCATAAACCAACTGGGTTTCCGTATTAAGATATCACTAATTTACCCCTGTAAGCCAAAACTAATAGCATTTTCTAAATCACGTAATGCACTTAAATATACTTTTTGTTAACGTGTACAATACATTACTATACTAGATCCGTTCATAGAAGCACACATTATACTTAACGCAACATTTGCACAGCATATAGATACAATCGGTGTATGATGTGTTCAGTTTAATAAACTTTGTTTTTGTTTTCAAGTAATAGTGAACATGAACTATATTGGAACAAAAGCATTAAACGTATCACAATATACATTTTAAAACCCCATCTTTATTTTGTACTCCTACGTTGAATGGTGCGATCAAGCACCAATGAGAGCATTCATTGCAGCCTCGTACTTGGAGCTGTCTCTCGCCTTTATTTACCTCAATTATGCTTATTTCGGGAAGAGAATAGCAAGGACTTACCTAGTTAACCATTTATCCTCACAGTTCCTCTTAGAAATATTCAGTCAGCTTCCTCAAACTGCCTGTCCATAATTAAGAATGGAACATGGACCTGCTCTTCAATTGTTAAGAGTTCTACATTTTCACAGACCTTGACAAAACTTCCTCTTGCTTTATAATAGCATTGCATCAGCGGTATTCTATCATTCAGTGATAGAGTCATGATTTGTAACTTAGAAAATCTTACAGCTGTGTGAATAAACTTACTAATGTTTTATTCAACAAAACTGTACCCAATATAACGGAGAACTAAAAAAAAGATGAAAACAACAACGAAGGAAAACCAAGTGTGACTTGTTTTTATTATATCTTAAATATAATATTAAAGTGGTTTGAAATTTACGAGCATCATTATTCCCAGACATTATTGCAGCAAGCAATAAGTAACTTGTCTATAAAACAAAAATCGCAATCGTGAATACCTTTGAGCCTGCAGAAGCCTAGCATTTCCAGAGAAAATTACTTCACAGAGCACAAAATCAAACACTGAACTACAAAACTGTTTGTTTGGCTTCTACATATGCCATATTTACAACTGCTTTGCAGATTCTCGTAATACACGTTCTCTCGGTTTGGTAGCTTCATTATACACACAGTGTCCGGATTTAAGACCCGTACAATATATTAGACCTTGCTCTAGTATCTCGATGCAACGTGTAGTTGTGAGAATGAAATCGCAGAGGAATATCAATTAACATAACATTTCTTAAATTACGCCGCAATGTCTCATGCTTACAAAATAAATAAAATTAACAAATTAAACCAGACATGCGGTACCATCAAGCGAAAATTAAAAACTACAAGGAAAGAGACAAAAATAAAATTTTACAAAGTGATGACTGTTGCAGTGTTAACGTATGGATTTGAATGCGGGACCGTGAGCAAACAAATGGAAAGAAACATATTACACCAAAAAACAGGGTCTTTAAAAAGTGTCCGATATTGCAACAGGAGTTTGGATTGAAGAAAAGTAAAATAAATGTTCATAAGACATATGCCCGGATGCAAATACGAGCCATTTTAGAAAATTGCCAAAGCTTTTAAATATCCCCATAGCCAGAAACCTAATTGACTGAGGTCCGGCAAACGGGGAGGCCACACTACTGGACCTCCTCAACCAATCAATCGTCCATTAAATGTTTGGTTTAAGTATTGTCATACGATATGTACAAAATGGGATGGTGCGCCTTCATGCATAAACAATGTGCGTCGTCTTTCCACAAGCACAACTCCTCCAAAAGCACGGGTAACTCATTGCGCAAGAATCGACGATACGCAGCACCTGTTAATCTGTTCAGTAAAATGTATGGTCCTAGGAATCTTGCACCCAAAATCCTTGCCCACACATTGGGACTACATTGATCCTGATACTTAAATCAAACATTGAAAGGACGATGGATTGGTCGAGGAGGTCCAATAACGTAGTCTCCGTGTTCGCTGGACGGATACTTCATGGTAATAGTGATACATAATGGTAGTTGGGAAGTTCTATCGAAGGACTGGAGTGACACTGGGCTATCATTGCGAGATATTGGAAACAGAACGTCCAAAAATCCTTCTCCGCTTAGAATATTCGTCGAAGGTTGTATGCATGTGTATGTAGTGAGAGTCAGAAAAGGAAAGAATGATTCTGAGAAGGGACAGAGAATTACATAAATATTGGAATCCAAACGATAAATCCACAAAGATCCATCAAGAGAGCATTTATGACTCAATATACTGATTTGTTCCAAGCCAAAAGCATGTTATTTAATTACTTAGCTATTCTGATGAATGAATGGAGAACACATAGCGCTATGTTTTCAGTCAGTCCTTTTTACCTTCAAAAACAGCATAGTATATTTGTCATATTTCCTCTTCATGACTAAAGGCTCAGTGTCCACGTCCACTTGTAAAAAAATGGCAATTTGACAAATCCTCCTCCTGACACCAGTGTGACAAAACGACAAAAGCCTGGTCTAGTTACTTTTCTATACCTTTATTTTTCTTCTAAACTTTGCACAAAAGTTCTCTTCTGCTGTCGTTGACACATTCTACAATCTGACGCAAACGTTCCTCTCTGTCGAAGACGTCGCCTTTAAGACCTATAAGATCTCGTGTTTGGTGTCCGGACTAGCTCTAGCAAGAGGTCCTAATCTGCAGGGTATGCGTGAGTTGTGGTGGGAATGGAACCAAACGAAGAATTAACCAACATTTAACTTTATTTGCAAATTTCCAGAAAATCTCGTGGTCTTGACTCAGACCGTGCAGTGTTTTTCTTCACTTATTCTATATCTCATACACTAACTCCGACGATACAATCACTCAACGCTTGTTAAAACTGCTTCACTTTGAGGCGACGTACCTTCCACGATGACAGTACTACACACATATACACATGTATGCTAGTTACTATGCGATGCCTTTGAAACTATTCCCTTGGAAGGCCAAGAGATAATTTAAAAAGTATAAATATTGGCAAATTGAAACAAATTATAAAGAATATCTTGGAAATGCTCTACTAAAAGAAAAAATAAGTATTTTATATAAAGTATATGCTTTGCCGAGATCAACTTTTTGTATTTAATGAGCTTTTGTCTGTCTCCTACTCTTTATTATTTATGCAGAACTCATCCAGAATGAAGAGGTATCTGAGGACATTCCCATAAAATTCAATGGCTGATTTAGAAACGCCATGCCTATTTTGTTAATCACTGCATACCCTGCAGCTGAAAGAGGAGGTGGGGAATAGCCGCTAATTACGTAAGCGTCTCCAGAGATAAGTTTGAATATTGCTGCTCTACAATAATTGGCGATCTCTTTCAGGAATAATGTGTGTTTATTATTTGTTTTGTATTTTTACTATTTGTTTTGGTACATATTTTAGGCACATAAAAAAATGCATATTTTCCGAGTTTTAGCACTTCAAAATCTGAGCCCTAATTATGAGTTAAAATGAACTACTTCCCCTATACCATTTCAACTTCAGTGTACATACATGTGGACTCTAGTAGTCATTTTCAACACTTCTCGAGAACTCACTCATACAAAAATATATAAATGCATATCCATCAAACTTCGGCTCTATGTGTGCTTTTTCCCTTCTCTTTAGTGATCAGTTGTATTTCTAATCTCAAGTTTGTAAATCCATACACAACAAAAACATTGGTAACGCACGGATAAAGTTAGCTGAAGGCTATCTTAATTACTTTATGAGCTCCTCAGAAACCTTACGAAGCGATTCCGATTCACTCCTAAGAAAAATTACATCTGTCATTAACGAAGCTAGAGTCCATCGTTCCATTAGTTTGTGATGCAACAATAAACAGTTCGAGCTGGCGGGATCTATGACCAAACAACCACTAACGGTGATGGACTGGCCAGCTCTCGTGTTGACAGACAGTCCATCATCCATCACATCAGAATCCGTTATTGCTGATCCATGTAACCTTTAAGCTGGGGATAATGCAATTTCCTTCCCCTAGCGTTCCCAGCGGGACCGAGTTTTAATTCGAATGTAGGAGCATCCAGGTAAAGCCCTATATGTGGGTCAGATATGCGGAAGCAATCACTAAACTGGCTAACTACTAACATATGCAACAAATTACCAAGAGGAAACGCATATTGATGGAGTGATGTATGAACATGAATATGCATCATTTTAAAATAATAAGCATATGTATGACAAGAAGAAGTTCTCAGCTATACTGTGACAACTGACTATATTAGTAGCGTTATTCCATTTAACAATTCAACTAAATATAAACCACGGATATACAAAGTTCTGGAAACACCTAGACATAAGTGTATGTTTGGGGTAAAATTACTAAGTTCAGAGTTTGAGAGCACTTTATAGATGTCTTAAATCAAATCAAACTCTTATGGAAACCTGAAGTAAATTACAAATCTAACGTGAAACCTATCAGCTATTTGTCGCTGTGAATATTTATATTGCTTCAGTAGACTACTGTATTATTAATTTTTCTCGGTAAAATTATATTGTACTCTTACTAACGATTCCTACAAGCACTTATTCCTCTACCTTCTTCATGTCAGTCGAGATAAACACTTGCAGAAATTATTGCTAGTATTCTTGTAGGTGCAAGGGGAATATGAGAGAAAACCAGTAATTAGATAGCTAATCTATTTTAGGGTTGTCATAAAGACACGCCTGCTAATAGATCTGTAGAACATTAAATATGACTGGCGAAGGATAAAAAAATCGTATAATATAAAAATTATTGATAGATAAAATGTAATTATGTAAAAAATTATTATAAAATTCGGAAAATAGGACAGTTAACCAGCCAGTTTACAGATGATTGCGTAAAATGTACAAAGAATCACGGATAACTTGTAAACCAATATCTTCTCAAACACTTAAGTGCAGTTCAAAAAGTCGCAAAAGGTTAACAGTAAATTTAGTAATTAATCCGTGGCACTAAAAAGTAGACCAACGGCTTCCCAATTTGAAATTTTGTTTTGTCTCTTAAATAAATTCAAGACTCATAATGTAGCTTCCTTTCCTTTATCCACCTCAATAATTTGGTCTCCTTTATTTTTTCAAATCGGATTCTAGGGTCGAGAATTAATTCCCTATTTTGCTGCCTTCAATGATCATTACGTTTATTTCATACAAATAAGGTTAGAAAATATATTGTTAACGTAAATATTGCCATTTCGTAAGTAGCACGATGTATACATTTAAATAAATCGTAATTAATTATCCCCAAATATAAAAATCTTCTTACTAATATTTCTATAAACTAGCGTGTATCCTCTAACCTTAAGTGAACAAGAAATATGCATAAGTCACCAAGTAATACGAGTAATTACTAATTCCTTATAGTAGTACCCTGAAAATCAAATGCCTTCTCATTGCCTACAGTCAAATCGTTTAAAGCTGGTCACTACATGGTGGCTTTGAAATTCCGTTCTATTTGCACAGTTATGGTATAAAAACTGAATATCGACCTTCCATTTGATAAAAGTACTTTAACATAAATTGTGTATTTTAGTCGTTTTAGATGTTTCATTCCACATAAAAATACCTTAAACATATGGCATTTTAATCAAAATCGTTAGACCTATTTTCGACAAAATCAAAATTTCCGAAAAATTTTAAATGTAAAGAGTAATTTAGGGTGAAGGAATTTTCTTCAATATCTTCATGTGGCAGCCAAGAAATATATTAAAGTTAAATACCAACTTTGGTTTTTGTCGATTTTTTGTTTATGTTATACTGTTCACAGACACACTCTGACACAAACACACACACACACGGACCATTTTCCAAAAAAACTTTTTTGGATTAAGGGAGCCCCCAAAACCTATATTTGCGGTGAAATCTCTAAATAGCTTTTTTGGGTGGAATACACTACTTCTCCATATAATACAATCCTCTACGTAGTAGAGGAAGTAAAAATGCCTGAAAATGGCATTCTGAAATCCATTCCTAACAAAACGTACTTCATTGAACAAAAAGTATTTATTTTTGTTAGTAGTATAGAATAAAAGTTTGACTTGGCGATGTTCTGGTTTTTTATATGGACAGTCATCCATTTCGGATTGATGGAACATGAAATAAGCATTTTGTAAAACTTAAACTTTAATATTTGGGGAATCAACCTCGAGTAAGAAAATAAGCAAAACAATGCTTCGAGTCTAATAATGTTCACGCCTCTCTAATCCAATGCGTTTTAATTAATGTAATTAACTTTTACAACTACTAACGTTTTAATTAGCTTTATCATACAACTGTGTTTTAACAACTGAAATTATACATTGAACAGTATAAACTACATGATTTAAATCACTAGTATGCATACTACCAAAATATTATAACACCTTAATTCACCTTAATTCAGAGATGAAATTTTGTTTTCTGGCCAACAAGAGACATTTCGTTCTGTATTCTAGTTTAGATTTACGGTAGTACTAAAACCATTGTAAGAGGTATCAGCCATGATTCAATGCAGTTTATGATAAATAAGTAAATTACATTTAAATTTGCATTAGAAATTGTAAACTCAGTGGATAGATTTGTTTTCTAATCCAAACTTTAATATCCTTTTAGAATACTTATATTTAAAGCGTTAGCCATCTAGAAGAATGTTAAACCCTTTTAGGCCAGTATAATCAAAGTTATGCACATATTATATATAGATAACAACAATGCAAACATGTAAAGATAAGATATTACTGTCTAGATCAGAGCTGACGAACGCTACTCAGTAAGTGTGAGCACATTCCCCTACTTCCCCTCTCATCGTGACCACGAAAGCGGATAAGTAGGGGAAAACAAAGCCCAAAACTTCATACTTACGGAGTAACGTTCCTCAGCCCTTGTCTGGATAGAAATACTTAAAATAGATCTACAATGAGCAACATGCTCCGCAGCAGATACTATTCTTAAAATCTCTTTTGAATTTTCAGTCACACACTAACATAGAGCTCTCCACACCCAAAAGCATAATACCACTATGCGTGCTACTATGCAAGATGCAGAATATGCATTTCTTATATGGTGAGTAGGTAAAACAGGTTTCAAACGTATTTGGAGATAAATTACTATGCTAAACCTAATAAATATGATACATGATTCTGGCATGATAACACTCTGAATCAAGATAATTCCTATAAATTCTGCATTTTTAACAATAACTTCAATATATAGTTCGAGACTAAAATAGATGTTTGTAAATTTAAATGTTGTCGATTGCTATTAAATTAGTTTTATCTGCTTTAATGAAGATATATTCATTTTAGTCAACAAACAAAAAGCATACACCTTAAAGTTTACTAACCATGCTAAATAAAAAACGTTTATGGAAATAAAAAATAAGTGATCAAGAATAAAACTCAGAGGGCTCCGTATAAAATGCTCGTAATTCTGATATTTTGCTGCAATATTGCCTGGCTATGCAATGATAAATTGTTTACTCAATTTTCTGTAAAAAGGTTCAAAGAGAAAAATAAGGTATACCATACAACAAATAGAAAGACTTGGTGCATGAGTTTGGGTGACTAAGCTGCTTAATATTGGTCCTATCGATTGTGAAGAGAAAAAGAATTAGACAGGTGACAACATTATGCATTATTCGTTACATTTGTTTTTCTAGTACTTCGTTAACGTTTTGTAAAGTCAGTGTCCCACGGGGCCCCAAAACTATATTTTTCTAATCTTTATTAATACTATCTATGATTTTTAACACGAGGGTAATTGCGAAAGTAAGGTCTGAATTCCCGTAACTCATATAGTTTCGCACGGACATTCAAACGTGCATGTGCAACGACTCCCAGCATGCCTTGTGCATAAAATTATGGAATTTTCATTTGTAGTGTTGCAGTGTGCTGCTTACAGTTACGGTTAAAAGTGTTTAAAACAATTAATGGGCCCGACGACTGAAATACAATCTGTAACATTCATGAGAGATCAATAAGTCAATGGCCCCCAATGCGATGACTGACAGTAAAGTGCGTAAGTGAGGGAGAACTTTCAAGAACTTTCAGTGTCCATATTGAACCGTTATCAGGCCGGCCGTCAACGATCACAAAGGATTTGGTCAACACCGTGGATGAAAAGATCCGTGAAGATCGGCGATTGAGAATTTTCACCGGTATCCTCAAGAGGTGGTAGATTTCTGTGACTTTGGCATGCAAACGCTTGTGAAAGCTTATAATGAATCTTTAAACAAATATGGCAACTATATAGAAAATTAGAAATTTTTCAACTATATGTGTGATGGTTAGATATGTACATACAGGCATCGGACCTTACTTTCTAAATTGCCCTCGCATCTAGTACTTACGAAAGTATAGCACTGTGTATTTCATATATTCTCCTGATATCAATATCATCTGTGCAATACACACATAGGTGCTAAAAGTGCAGTGTTATAGGAACTTGTATGATAACTTTAGCTTAGGGAGTTTGTAGGTTCGGTTGATAAGATAACTGTTTTCAGGACTTTTTAAACCTCAATTTTTCCCGCAGAGTTGCAGAAACGTTAACCGCTGAGCGTGCAACTGAAATCGACAGCTTCCAGTAAGCGATGTAAAAGGATGTAGAAGGGGACAATGGCTTGTCAGTGCAATTTCAGCGTTGTGGTAGCCAGAGCGTTAACAATAAAAACAGTAAAGGTGTTGTAACTTCAAGCTTCAGTACGCAGGTTCTGAAATAGAAGGTATAATAATAGCAAGGGCACTCGAAACATTAACTACTGGCTCACTTTATATTAGCAGTGACGTGTAAACAACATGCTCACACAGAGCCAACGTTCCACACCGTCACCGATGTTATCGCTTTGTTCTTATCAAGTATATACTTGTACGAGTATTATTAAACAGAACGCTTATTTTATTAAGTACTTCGCTGTTATGACTGCTGCAATATGCATTCTTACAATAGAATGTCAGTGGTGAAATATAAGTACTATGACAATTAATAAGTCCATTTACTTTCTTCTGTCGCTTTATTCCCTTAAAATTGAATCACAAAACACAGTTCTCATTTTAATAGTTAATGCAAACGTCATAAACATCGAATTTAAAGCTGTTCTGTTCTCTAGTTATTTTGGCACGCACTTCACTATCGTTCAGTTCTATTCTCTCTGAATCAAAAACTTCTTCCGACGATACACTCACACTCACTCAAACACGCTTAATTAGAAACTAATTCACACAAAAACTCCAACACAACGATTAAATGTTTACAACTGTGTGTGACGACACTCAAACGCTCATCTCTGACGTACACACACTCTTTCCCTCTCTCTCTCTCTCTCTCTCTCTCTCTCTCACACACACACACACACACACACACACACACACACACACACACACACACACACACACTCGCAAATACGAACATTACCGAGGAGCCATCTCACTCGGTTTAAGTAATGAATCTGTTGTTCAAAAACAATATGATGGATGGCAACAGCTGAACTTTTTCAGTTCGTATTATTCTGTTAAATAAACTAAACCCTGATTTTGAGCTTCCTTAAATTCTCTCATGAATTCACCTAGGGTTTTGCAGTCAATTATTACAGCACTGTCACAAATTAATAACACAATTATTACCGTTTAAGACTGTGAGTTCAAAGCCCCTTGATAACCGATCTAGTACTACCATTCAAGGATCAACTTTGCACAACAGTACTGTCCAAGTAAGACTAGTGAAAAATAAATATGATTAGACAACACTTCGTTGTCGTAAATTAAAATAGCATAATGCAATTACGCTACAGTAAATTCCTGTGCATTAATTCCTGTGCATTAATAGATTACTGTTAGCTCTGTGCAGTTAATAAAGCGTCCGACATAGTAAAGCCCTTTAGCTCTTGCCTTAATTAAGCTAATCCAACACACAAATGCGACTGCAGCGTCATAGTGAGAATAAATCTCACTTGCTCCAAATTTAACTGCACTTATCTCTTGTACAACAATTTGACATATAAAGACCGGATAAGACCCTTAGAGATGCTTCAAGGGCCATTTCCTTGCTATAGTGTGACATACAGAATAGCAATAACATTTTCTGAAATTGTTCTGTCTTTTTAGACATTTCTCTGAGATGGTAGTTAAAACAGATTTCATGTATGTGGGGAAACATTCAAGTATTTCCAATATTAGAGAGACGTGGCAGTCAGAAACCTCTGTAGTTTTATGAAGCATATTGTAAAATTTGAATCAAAGTTATTGCTTCAAATACTCAGTATAATTTATTCCTCTTTTCTTTTCCTTTCTTTCTTTTTGTTTGATTGTTATGTCTGCTTTGTCATCTTATTGAGCTAGGTTTGTAATGTCACAGTACGCTGTGAGGCTTCCGTTAATGGCCGAGGTGGAAGGAGTTGAAACTCCCATTTGGGTATCCCAAAGGTCAATTCCGATTGTACCAGTCACCCTGACATTGGAGTTTCTCGTGGCTATCCCAAATCAGAAGGTAAATCTTGGAGTACATCACAACCTATGACGAATCGCCCTGTCCTTCATTTCTATTATATCCTTTCCACTCGTATTGAGGTGAGCAGGGTTAGGCGTGGTTGATGGTACTATGCGGCGTATGCGGTTCACATAGCTCGAGGAGATAACTATTTTTCCTTGGGTGCATAGCTTGTTCGAAACTGTTCACGAGGATAGAGGGATGTCGAAGAGGCGGACGGGATCTTACAACTGAAATTTTAGGCCGCCAGTGGTATTTTTGGCTCATACCTTCCTCCCGCAGGTTTAGTAGATGTAATATGGCTAAATTAGAACACGATGCTAAAAGTCTCCTCCATTTGTAATGAAGCATCCATACACTGAGTCTGAGCTTGATTTTTGACCGCAAAAAGATAGCAAAAGGAGGAAAATGATAGAGAGTATTACACACATACACACATATACACATATGCACATATACTGGATGTCCCAAAAAACACCAACAACACTTAGTATGTCGTGCAGGATCGGTTTTCAAATAGGAACCTCTGTCCGGAAATGCGCGGTTTGTACACTGGAGAGCGTCGAAGTTTAAGGACGAGCGGTTGTGACAATCTGTTAATATTCATTTTGGTATTTCAGTATATAAAGTATGCAACCCTTCAATCTTCTGTGTACCAGTATGAACGACCTGAACATTCCTGCGCATGCGTTAAATTCCTCCATAGAGTTGTTGGTGCACATCCTACTGCGTTACTTGTGCAGATTGCAGTACAGCAACGTTTTAACAGTAGTACTACACATTCCATTACATAGCTGCAGAGTTAAAAAAAGTTAAAAGTTATTTTGTTGTTTAAGGACGCTGTCAATTGCCAGGATCACATCAGCGTCGCCGGTGTGCCAGAATTTCGTCCCGCAGGAGTTCTTTACATGCCAGTAAATCTACTGACTTGGAGCTGTCGTTTTTAAGCACACTTAAAAACATCGACCTGGGCGGGGTTTGAACCCGCGACCTTGGGATCAGTAACCAACTGAGCCACCCAGACCGACATAGCTGCATAAGTGATCGACTTGAGCTCGAGCACACTTTGATGCAAATTTACGGAATCACCTCAATATCGCATATTCAAATCGATGGATTGATAGAGATGGACCAGTTCTAAGGCCAACACCGTCGCTAGATCTGACCCCTCTCATCTATTTGCTGTAGAGCTATATGGAGAACATGGTGTGTGGCACTTCTGTAACGTCAGCGTAGGACCTTATGGCTCGAGTCCACGGAGCGATTGTAAATCTTCAAAGACAACCGCACATATTGGGTCAGGTGCATGAGGCTCAGCACAGCCAGTATAGGTTCTGCAGTGACGTAGGAGGTACACAGTTTGAAACTCATTTGTAATGTAGACAGTGCGATGGTGGGCTCATTGATGAAATGTGAACTTACACCCATCTCTCACTTCGATGTGCCACAGCGTCTAAACCGTGCATTTATTACCGGACAGGGATTTCTCTTTGAAAACCGATCAGTTTGCCGTCGCGCACAATATACTAAGCGTCGTCGGTGTTTTTGGACACCTATATACCACTAGGCAAAGCCTATCGGAAGAATGTGAAACTGCGGAGTTGTTTACGCCAGCTTATCGCAGTACACGACGAAACAGTATAAGTACACTCTGCTCAGATGGAATCATATCTCCAGGGCAGCAACATCATAGTATATCGGCAGGCACAAGAGATCATTCATTTGCATTACATTACTGACCGTACGCCATGTTACTAATGTTCTAATGAACAAGATAAGAAGCAATCGCAGGGCTGGACAACCAAGTGGTAACTTAATTGTGTTTCGACGTGTTTTCTTTCAATAATGGGGTGTTGTTCTCCCACAATCGGTTCAAATGACACTATTGCAGCATATCGACTGCTCCTTTCCCCTTGACAAGTCTAGAAGACAATTGGCTGCAGAACTATAGGCGTGACAAATGGAATCCAACATCTACTTCAAGACTTTGTGAGGTAAGTTGTTTCAAATTTATCGTTGAATTGCAAATAGTTCTAAATCGTGATAGAATGCGAGTAATTAGCCCATAAAGTGACCCTCAAGACTGTTTATTAACAAATAATTTAAATATTGAGTGTTTACCAAGTATAGGTTATAGTACAGCTGCTATTTGCAATCCACAGGGGTGGATTGGGGACATATCATCGTTAATGACAGGTGTCGGTGGTACAATTCTTGTTTCCAAAACTTTATTTTTTATTTTCTTTGTTTTATTTTCCTTTTTGATAAATATTTTAAGAATGCTTGTTCATCAATAAATGCATTGTATAAACCTACACACATCTTTTTAGTCAATTTCTGTTCTATGCTTAGTATTATTGCCTCCTATGCTCTGGCACCAGATAGGGTAGTGCATGTATTTCCTACTTCATGTCCTGAAAAGAGTGAGTTGGCTTTTCTCTGTGTGTTTTACAGTAAACTAGTATGACAGAGTAGCTGAAAAGCAGGCTAATGCTAACATTGACTTTCTATATTATGTAGATTTATGTAATGAAATTGCTGTTACACAAAACTAGTTAGAAGTATTTTTAAAGAGTATGTGCTACCACACATCTCTTTAACCAAATGAACTGCATGAGAATACATAAGTAACCCGTTGCGTTAAATGTATACTTTATAACAATATGCCTAATTATGGCTCTTGCGCTGTATTACATGGATTTAAATTTGACATTTGTTTTTGTTTCTCAAAGAAAAGTTATTTTTGTATGTGCGAGGAAACAAAGGATAACATGCATTAGCATTCTTAAACTAAAACATGTTAAATTAATTATTTATAGTGGTGCTGTGAATTCAAATAATGTTTCTTGTAAAGTTACACTAGAATGTTGCTTCATTGTTAATGCACCAAGCTATGAGGGGAGGGGAGGTGAGGAAAGGAAACAGCGACAATGCATTGCAACCTATAGTACAGAGCGGCATAAAACCTAAATGGCGATCGCGCATACTTGGTATTTAGAGTGTCCTATATATAACCACTTAAAGTTCAAGTTTAAGGGGTTGATCTTATACTTGGAACTTAACAACAGTAGAAACACCAAAAGACTGACTGTCTATGAATGCTTCAACTCATTGAGCTCAAAGTCACCACTCGGAACTTTGGCAATACGTGCCACTTCGGGCCTAACCCTGTTTGTGGCTGACAAGATACCATCCCAATAAGCCAACCTTGCACTCCGAAAGAAAGTGTTGCTTATTAGACATAGAGCTTATTTACATTCTATGACAACCAACCACAGCCAATATTACTTTCTCAATCAGGTATTCAACAGCTTTAAACCAATGTTTTATTTCGAGCAAAAATATAAACATTAATACAACAACATAATTTTAGCCACATCCTCGCCCTAACACAGAGTTTGTACGGTAATGAAGACATCTCCCAATAAGTACATTTAATAACAAAAACAATTTTACTTGTCTACTCCCAGCTACCTTGAATAAAAGGGCAGTGCGAACTCTGCAACGTTAGAAGCAAGAAACTGAATTATGGATTACGTATCTCTTTGCGTCAGCAGCTAACTGAGGAAGGACAGAAAGAAAATACAGTGCGAAAGTGTGAGTAACAGAGCTTCAGCAGCGACGCTCAAATACTTGAGCAGAGAAATGCTCAAATTTAAAGAAATAGGGAGATAAGAGTGAAGGGTCGTTCAGTGTTGTCACGAATTCACTCTAATGGAAAAGGACATTTTCTCAAAATACACGCATGTACGTACATCCTGCCGCTCTTCTCTGAATTTCTTGCCTATACACACGCGCGCGGTGATTAAGACCCACGGGTGTTACGAGTGCTAGATCTATAGCAGCATCGTCATTACCATCACTTCTTCCTACTCACGGTTAATGGACCGTCCCTTCTCCAAATAGATTAAAGCCAGCAGGAGAGAGCACGAAAAGTTTTGCATATGGAAGGAGCAATTATGAGCTCAGAGAAAAGCAATAAAACAAACTTGGAATTACATGATCTTCAAGGTGAAAATCTAAATCAAAAACTTTCGGCACAGGTAATGTACAAGGCAACCTATTCAACTTCACCTTGTTTATTGGTTTATGTTCGTTATGTTATTCACTATTCTAAACATAATAACCAAGGCGCAACAGCCCTTTCCGGGCCTCGGCTTACCGTCTGACCCCCACCTCTAACCATCAAAGCCGTCATGAGTGGTCAGCACCTCCCGGCCAGTATATGCGGTTTTCTCGATCAGGGGCCCCTACTTCTTAACCCTCCGTTAAGCGCGTGCCACAGTAGAATACCGTTAGTCGCGCGGCCCTCTTGTACAGTGTGTATCAATTGAATCGCCCTATTTTCATTTCAGTATTCTGCAAAACTATTTGAGATATCGAAATGAACTAATATTTACTAATACGTATGACTCATCAAGTTTGTATACACAAATAAAGAAAGTCATACTACTTCAACATGTGCCCCACCAGTCATACGAAGGATATGAAAATATGAAAATAGAGCGATTCGATTGGAACATCCTGTATTTTTGTGCTTATATGCTTGCTTGTATTTTTAATTGTATTTTTCGTTCATTCCCATGTTTAGCTTCATTTACCTTAAATATACATGGTTTTGTTAGCATTATCTTACTAGATCGATAAAGAGTATGAGTACACTCATAAATTATAATTCTTACTACACCACATGGAAAGGGCATACAAGTTGTAATTTGAAACGTGCTGTCAATAATAATAATAATAGTAATAATAATCATAATAATAATAATAGTAATAATAATCATAATAATAATAATAGTAATAATAATCATAATAATCATAATAATCATAATAATCATAATAATCATAATAATCATAATAATCATAATAATCATAATAATCATAATAATCATAATAATCATAATAATCATAATAATAATAATAATAATAATAATAATAATAATAATAATAATAATAATAATAATAATAATAATAATAATAATAATAATAATAATAATAATAATAATAATAATAATAATAATAACAATAATAATAACTATAACAGTAACAATAACAGTAACAACAACAACAATAATAATAATAACAACAACAACAATAATATCTGACAAGTATATGATGTTACCTACAAAATACATGTTATTATGACATAGATTGCTGTCATCCTCTTCTTTATAATCATTCTACAGATCTCATTTTCATTTTATCTTCAGAACTGGAGTCATCTAATTCATACAAATTGCCATACATGTGTAAGACATCATCATTACAAGGTACACGATGCACTTCTTCCAAATTCTTGGAATTTTGTAAATCATACCTTTTACTCCTGTTTGTGAGAAGTAGTAAAATCTACTTGCAATGACAAAGCAATATTGCATAAGTAGGGCGGGACATGTCAATGTGTGATGAGAGTAGACGTGCAGAGTTTGACTGGCCTGTATGACGCGTAACTGTCTATTAATCGTTCTTAGCTTTAAAGAAATAAACGGATAAGGTTGTCGCTCCACCAAACAGTCGAATAAAGTCAGATATCCTAGCCAAGCGATTGCATAGGTGCGTTCGTTCGAAAATTAGAGGTCTCCCAGGCCCTTAGCGACTACTGCAGGGTTAATCGAGTACCCTCTCATTTGGCCTCTCAGGGATCTAACGAGGTTGAGTACACCACGGACCAGGGCTCCCAGCTGGAGAAAATCCCCATGCCGGTACCAGGAATCGAACCCGGGTCTCCTGATTGGTAAGCAGCGCTACTCTGCGCTAAGGAAACAATGCTATTCTAAACACCTGCAGTATATTTCTTAAACCTCAGTTTCTAATATACTTGGGTTACGCTGAACCAGGCTCTTAGAACCTTCTTGCTGCTTCGCCATGAAATAGTACGCATTCAGAGTCGTATGTGAACATTGGTATGCAATTGCTTCTTAACTTGTTAAAATAATTGCGGTGTCGCCTTTGACATAGAACATTCTTCTAACTGTGCGAAAATTCTTCGGAAATGTGCATTTTCAACTCCGCTTTTAGATAATCTAAATTGAACATAAACCAACCGTGTAAAGTTTCTAGGGTTCTTAACACATGTTTCCAGGGTGATCCTGATTCTGATAGACCATTTCATTTTAACTATTGCTACATTCGTTTTTAGTTGCTTCGCTTCTTAATTCAAAAGACTTAATAGTCCATTTTCGGAATTTCTTAATATGCCAGAAGACTTTCCATTAAAATATTTATTATGTACGACTTCTCATATATTAGATTGTTACACCATGCAGATATTTATGAATATAAGGTTAAACGTTAGTGCTAATGTGCAACCTTTGTCGTATTTTGATTAACTAGCAGTCACTTTTTGTCTCATTTGTAGCTTCTCGCCTACCTACATAGTTACAGTAACTAGAGAAAATATTGATTCCACAAAATAATTCCATACCAAGATTTCACCAAAAATACATTTTTGAGGGCCCCTGAACCAAACAAAATACATTTAGATAAATATAAGAGTGTGTGCTTAAACAGCATAACTAAAAATGAAGACTCCTATACTACACTTATATTTAAATTCTGCATCTTTTAAGGATGTAATATATTTTCAAGAAAACTCCCCCAATTCTACACCGAAACTGTGTTCGTTATGTTTGAATTTCTCTAAAATGACGAACGATATTGATTTAAATATAATATTTTAAGACATTTTATGACGCTCAGAATAATGGGGACTTAAAAGGTTATTACCAGAAATATCAGGAATTAAATTTATATACCTAAAGTGGTAAATCGCAACACATAGCCAATCTCTTACGACACAACTATGTAGTGTATGTGGTTAAAAATGAAGTGAAATAAATTTTTTATTTATGGATACCTAAGGCTCTCAGCGTCCCATTCTATATTGGACGTGAAAGAGCGCTTAATTGCACTCAGAGGTCTCAATCAGCCTTGAGCAGTGGTTTTTCTTCCCTTTCGAAGGAAGTCTCGTTTTAACATTTTTTACATCCTAAATAATAAATAGAAGACCTGTGTATGAGGCTTCCATCCACCCACAGTTCGAATAAACTCCTACACGAAAGAGAAGAAGAGAAGGGAAATTTGGCTGGACTTTCATGCAACAGAAGCCATGTCATGTTATCTTGGACCAACACAAATCAAGAACTCCGATACCTGGTGAACTCAATAGCAGTACATGGATACCAACACAAAATATGCAAGAACAAGTTTCCACGACCCCGGCAGCAACTGTGTGTGTGAACTGTGCGATCAACCCTGTGACTGTTAGCTGTAAACAATAAACTCTAAACAATAAACAATGTGAACAATGAAATGCGACGAACAAGGTGTAATATCTTAAATATATGTAATCTATGTAACTTATGCACAACTTGTGCGCGTTTATTCCGTTAATTAAATAATCTATCGCACTCCAGGGGGTTTGAATCCGTGACATCGGGATCTAGTGTCATCTCTGGACTACGAAGATGACAAATAATTTGCTTGTAACGTTTATCATTTCAAGATATTCCTTGTCATTGGTTTGAATTTTCAAACACATACTTTTCTGAAGTGGAAAACCGTTACCTCTTTTTAACAGTCATTAAAAGAGTGAGGAACTTGAAATGTATCACATACAAATCAGGCCTATAATTTAAGAACCTAACAGGCTCAGATAGATATGAAGGAATAGGTTGGGTGGTCTACTCCTCGATCACTGCAGGAGCTTGTATTGTAATATGAAGGGTGGAAAAATATAACGGGCCAACTGACAAAAATGCCATTTTTAGTTCGTTTAAAGTGGGCTATGGAGCAATTCCAACAATAGTATATAATGAGCCATGTAACACAAGCACTGGAAGCTGTTCAAACACATCTCAAAAGATCGTGCTTGTGGTAAGCTATGTGTATTTTTTCCTGAGAAATCCTACGTTTTCTCCAAACTTTAGTTTTGTCAAACGCTGCTCTGTCTACAATGAGATCCCTCTCATTAGCCTTTGTCGCACCGAGCACAGCATCACAGTTGTTATACCTAGTTGCACTTGCAGCAACGAATTCTGTTGATGAAGTGATTTCTGTGGAGGTATTTGTACGAACAGGATCTGTCATGTCGTGGGGTTAGATTCGGAGATCTTGCGACGTGCTCTTGCAGTAGGCTATGTAGCCGAGTCTATCGATCGGGATGTTTCCTATGCCATATTCTCCGTATCCGTGTTATGTGTGCAGGATGGCCAACTTAATGAAAGAGCATGTCTCGACTAATAACCTCTAACAAAGTATGCAAATGTTAAAAAAAGACAAATATGTAGATACCTTCGACTTAATCTTCTCATGTTTTCCCGCCAATAACATATTAGAATTACTCTCGAGGAATAAGACCCTACACAACTACTACTAGTATTTCTGAGCCATCCGGTATATACGAGTTACATTCATGAAGTAAGCTTCCCACTCGTTCCACATGTAACAAACCGTAGATTGCGTAAAGCAACTGTGTTTACTCGATTGAGTAATGATGTGGCATGGAACATGCGCTAGCAGAATTTCCGGAGTTCCCACAGGAGCATGACTGCAGTGGTTGAAGATGGAGATTGTTTTCCCGGCTCCCTCCGAATATAAAGTGAAGTCTGTGATAAATTTTTTGAATGTACAGATCATAGCTCCATTCAGAACGAGAGGCACGGGATGTTTAGTACTAGTGTTGGCTTGCTACAAGAGCACTGCAGATCTCCTGCACAAGTTCGGCTGGGAGTTTTTTTAATCATCCACCTATATTCAGGACCTGCTTCAGTAATTTCCATCTTTCCCTACATCCCAAATAATTCCTGTCCGGTGTCAATCCTGGCGGCAGACTTCTATGACACAGAGGAACAAAATTCGGTCTCACGGTATGACAAATATCTGAATTTCCTTGATGAATATGTTGAAAAATAGTCCAACACTTTCTGTATCCGTTCCAATGAATCTTCCATTAAATGGTATTTTGCTTCTGTAAACAAAACATACTTTCTGGATGCCCCCCGGACAAGGAAATATTTCATAAAAGCATTCTTCAACAGCTTATTCTTATTAATATGAAGTAAACAGAAGAACGAGAATTTGTACTCGTGATAAAGCATCTCGTAAAAGCAGTTTTAAAAGTAATGTGAATGTAACCCTCGATATATTCATACATGAAGTATAATTAATCTAGCCTTTGTCAAATCTTAGGCATAGGTATTGTGACACGGCTGCCTGTCAAGGTAAAACTACCTCATACCACTGGGCGGCCGCGTACCTCAAAGAGAAGCTATGTTAGCTGTCTTACCCGACTACATCAGCGAGTAACAAGGTAACAATGAGCGCGGCAGAACAAAGCATTTCCAGACAGTTCGAAAAACTGTTTATTTGCTGGGCTTATTTACCGAAAGGTGAATTTCGAGGAAACTCAGTGCTATGTCATTCGCGACTATATAAACGAATGCAGGGTTAAGAGATGCAGGGCTTTAAGTGTTGAACGACATAGTTTTTGGCAGTTTTTGTCTAAAACTATTCAAGTGAGTGTGAGTGAATCTCCGGAAGCAGTTTGTGAGACACAGAGAAACAATATTTGTGAAGTGCATATCAAGGTTAGGATAGGACAGAACATCTGCCAGTTGAAAAGTTTACGACAAATTGTAGATTTGTTAACGATAAATGGAGGAAAATTTTTGTGGCTAGATGTTTAAGGAAAATGAAGTGACAGAAAAAATAATCGGTCTTTCCTTTTGTCACATTGCTGCCAGGAGTGAGATTTTTCAAATTGTTACTTGTCACAATCTTTGTTTCAAAATTTCTGCAACTTGTCTTAGTTAATTATCCCTAAAGAATGTGTAAATTCCGTAAAGAGGATGTCAGAAGGCTTGTTTAGAATGCTTCAAAGAAGATAAAGAAGGAAATAGCTTACACCTTCTGTACCTTAAAAACTTTTGGATCTTGATGGTAGGTCTTTTAGCTTGTATGCGGATACAAATATTAATTTACAACATTTAATGCGTTTTTGTTTTAATACATGCAACAAAATCTTTTCAGAGTTCAATTTACACGCTTTGTGTCCTTAAGTGTTGTTATGAATTGGTTTTCGGACCCTTGTCACTTGAATGCAAACGGAATACTAATAAATGCTTTTTAAGCTGCCCTCAATTTGAATAATGAGCAGTTAATTCCCGTGTACCCTGACTGTCTGACAGGTGTTTATCCAGTTAACTGCGCATTTCAACAATGTGGAATACACATGTCAAGTAAGGTAAATTTATCCATCTGCTTGCATCTGATTTCCTTTTCCTCCCTGCTTTTTCACAAGGGGGCGTTAAATGAAGCAGTTTTCACTTAGTTTTACGTTCTCTTAATGTATTGTATTTGTATTATAACATTCGTTATAATTAATTATTCTTATTCCATAACGAATCCACTTGGTACAATTTATCCTCCCACATTAAATATTAAAATAATGGCTGTTATTTATATAACATTCATAGCATCTTTATTATTAGAGCAAGTACTTAATATATTCAAGTTGAAAGTCTTTGAAAGCGGTTCAGAAATGTTCTACAAGTGTGTTTGTAGTTCCTGCTTTAAGATAAAGAAGTCTACCTTCAAATAAAGAAAAATAGATTTCGTTATTAATTTAGAATACAGCAAATAAAGCCATACGTGAGCTGCATGATATATAAGGTAATTATAGGAACCATATGATTAAAGTGACAGTTAAAAACTGGGTGCTAGTGATTATATTATTTTATTACCAAGAAATTTAACGTCATAGTATACTGTTAAATCTAATTGTTCTTAAATTGGATGTTGGAGATAAAGTTGTAAAGTATAAATACAGGAACACAAAATTTTATATAGTGGACCAACATTAAAAAGTTACTTATATAAATCACGAAGGCATATTTTCTCGTATACCTAGCTCAGTAATTTTGCTAACTTAATAATTTGGTTAATATGAAGATCAATTAAGGATCAATTTCATTTCGCGTTACTTTTTGAACCAAAAGTTAATTCTGATATTCTTTTATCCCAATTTGAATAGCACTCACTATGTGAGAAATGAAGTTAATACCTAAACTAAAAAGTGGCACATTAAAGTTAATGTAAATTTCACAAATAGAAAAGTCAAAAAGTTACCTGTTCTCATCAATAAACAAATAATGTCTATGCAAATGAAGCTCAGCACTTGGTAACGACACTTTTTGCTAAGCCAAAATGAAAGACTCATGTTAAAACGACAAAAGAAGAATTAAACATAAAGTATGGAAAAGTGTATTGCTTGTTAGGAATACATTCTCAACTCACTATACATAATAAATTGCTTTTATATAAGCAGTTTAATAAAATATATTTGGATGTACGGTTTGCAGATATAATATTAAAATTATACAATATTTTCAAAATAAAGTACTACGTGGTATCATTAATCCACCACGGTACTTCGGGAATGATCACATTCATAGGGATTTAAAAATGGATACCTTCAGTGAAGAAATAAGCACCATGACAACGAAGCATGAAAAGTGACTTCGCAACATTCAAACCTTGTTGTGCTTCAACCATTAGATACCAATGTTCTATCAAGATGATTAAAAACGACAAAGCCTGAAGACTTAGTGCAGGATGTGTGTTTCTGCATGAAAAAGGAAATAGTGGAACATATTTATTGGAATAAATTACTGCCAAACAATGACTATTTGTGATAGTGAAACTGCTAGATAATCTTATACATCCTAGTAGTATGAATGTAATGATTTTAGCATCCTTATAATATTATGTGTTTCCTAGAGAATCTAGATGAATGTTATTCTTATATCTGTGTGAGAACTAGGACCAAAGAAGATCAATCAGGAGGTGAGCGTAACAAATCACACATACAAGGCTTTGCTCCCTAAAGACTAAGACAAATCCTTGTGTCCCACGTGCTCTCAATCCAATCGCTGTGGTTCTAAACCGTGTGATGGGGATTTGATGCTCCTCTGGGACGCCACACGGGCTTAACGGGTATCCTAAGACCCACTGACGATGTAATTAACGGATGTTCCTATCTAGGGGATTGGTGGCAAACTGCTAACTTCTCCACCGTAACCTCAGCTAATGGATATTGCATGCTTGTCAAATAAAATGCGTATAATTAACGAAATATGATTAGTATAATACAATCATTCTTAGTACTGAAATAATAGTCAGTCCCCAACAGTTGACATTCATCCTAATTCCAAAAGCGCAACGGGTTTTATAATTTAAATTAATTGACCATATAAAGAAAACTGTTTACAAATAAAGATTAATAATTTGGCTTGAAAATTTCTATTCAGAAGGTCCCTAAATTCAGATAAACGTGAAACCCAATTGACTCTAAGGCCTGCCTTAGTAGACCCGCAGTGTCATTGAGATAAATAGTGTGGTTATTTTTCCCCTTTCTATTTACTCTCTTATGTTGTGAAACTCGAAGGGGTGCATACGTACCGCGCTAGCCAATGCCAGGAACCTTTACCCTGTATGGCCACGCCACTAAGCCAGAGCGAGTGGTGGGGGAAACGACAGAAATTGCCCGCGGTGTCACTTTTTGGCATTTCTGTATTAGGTCCTTCCAAGCGATACCTGATATGCCAAAGCAATTTAGAAAGTGAATTGCAGAATGTGAAAACATTTTATACCCGTATTTCATAAACGTATGTTTTGATGTGCCTATGGTTTAGAATTTGTATAGGCTGTTCCCAAATCCCTTCCATTCTTGAAATTATACAAGGCAAATGCGAATGGCATGCTGGTCAGGTAACTTGCTAGATAGAGGGACGTAGGAATTTAACAACCTAGATATACGTCACTCAGGATTATGGCTTTTAAGTGTACAGGCGTGTTAAAATAGCTTATGATGTTTCCTAAAAGGACTAATGACAGTACTTTATTAAAATTCAATTCTCTGAAGGCAGTGCACATAGTTCTTTTATGATGAAAATTCAAGGTTGTCTTACAGTTAACTGAAACAGCTCAACTACTTTGATAATATAAATCTCCTCTTTCATTTCCTTAGTGCAACTGATACGAGTACATGATTGTTAGTCAACTAATAATTATGTGTTTGTCGCTAGATCCTCCTCTTTCTCTCTGTTTGTATTTGAAACTCAAGTTATGATACACTTAAAGAGTAGAGTACTAATATGTGTAACACGCACCTTGAAGCTATTTATCCTTGGATTTTAGTTGGCACTCCCTCCATGCTTATCCAATAGTGAAGATGCGGCGAAACGTCTCTGGTGTTAGAGTATGCAAGTAGTGAGCATGCATTTACGAAAAATCGCAATGTTTCTTGGCCAGTTGCGATAGACCTGTGCTTGTAGATGTTTCCCTAAACAGGGTGTGAAGTCTCGAGAACCAGGAGGAAGATATGACGTGAAGGCAAACGTGGATATAGTGCCCCCGAAAGTAGGCTTTCCAGTTTCTTACAAAGTGATCTTTTTCCGCCCCAGATGTGAAGGTTTTATAACGTCTCCAACAATTTTGTGCAAGCCTCAAAACCACATGCTACGCTAGAGGTGTACAACTTGAATAGAAAATACATTCGAGACTTGGACAGTCGAGCTATTATCACCATTATTATTATCATTATCACCGTTATCATCATCGTTATCATCGTCATCATTATCATATCATTATTATTACTATTATAACTATTACTATTAATATTACTATTATTAGTACTAGTAACAGCAGTTAATGTTAGTACACCAAATATAGTTACTTAGCTTGCACTCGTTGAGAGTGTTAGCAGTACGCAAAAGCTGGTACATAAAAGAACTGAAAGGCACGCAAGCAGTTCTATTTAATGTAATAAGGCCTTTTACCATACCTCATATATATATATATATATATATATATATATATATATATATATATAGTCATATGGATTGTCTCTTCGAGCAAACTGGACCTCCTGTTTATTAAATAACATGGTTTCTTGAAATTATTTAGTAGATCTTGACGCAAACGCTCCTCTCCTTCGAAGACGTCGCCTTTAAGATCTATGAGATCTCGTGTTTGGTGTCCAGACTAGCTCTAGCAAGAGGTCTTAATCTCAGGGTATGCGCGAGTTATGGTAGAAATGGAACCAAACGAAGAATCAACCAACATATCACTTTATTTGTAAATTTCCAGATTTGTAGAGAAGTGCCGACGATATTTAAATAGAATGTAACTTTGTAACTTCAACTACAACGTTATAACACTTTAACTTTGTCAGCCTTTAGTGACCGCTGAATTATGTATACGCGCTAGCTTACGTACAACTCCCAAGTTGCACGTGTACTCTCGGTTCGATTCAAGACGAGTGTGTCTTGCGTTGCATTTGTTTTTGCGCGGGCAACAAGAAGGAAGCGATTTCCATTGGCTAACTTTAGAGCACGTCATGGTAAGATAGGAATCAGCCCGCTAAATCGTTAGTTTTGTACACACAACAATTGTAACCTTATCAGTCATTTAAATCTGCCTAGGCTTCCATTCTTGAGACTTTAACATATTAGCTTTATTACGTCTTCCCCTTCACTATAGACTGGAATCTCCTTTTGTTTCTTTCCATTATCAAATATATATGGACATTATAATTTCGGTTTCAATCTGACTGTCCGCTAAAGGAATTTTGAAGTACTACAATTTTAATTGTAGAAGTGCATATCAATAATAATTACTTAAACACAAGTAAATATATTGAACTGGCCACTGTGGTTGACGCAAAATTTAATGGTGGGTGGCTCAACTCAAAATCCAATTATAGGCTTGCTGTGTCCTGCGGTATTAAAAAAGCTGTGAAATCACGCTGTAAAGCCGGTGATATAAACATCATTTAGACCCACATAATGTATTTGCACAACAGAAAATAGAACACTAATAGTCAGCCATAGGCCGCCATTAAATTTTGCGACTGCCATGATTAGGAGCATTTTTTCCCCTTTTGGCACAGAGAAAGAAGGAACATTCAGTTAAATGAAGATGGTATAAGATCAAAAGCCAATCAAGATAAAAACAGGTGCAGCCAGGCATAAGAAGGACAAGTAAAATTTCGAAGGAGCAAAAGAAAAGAAAACATGAGTCTTTGGCCTCAAAAGCTGGAGCTCAAGGATGCAATTTAAATAAATAAAGAATAAGAGCTAAAATAAATAACAAAGAAACAGGAGACACGGAGGAAGAGCAGAGAAGGAGAGCCACCTCATGCATACAACTTAACAATATGAGAGACCTGAAGAACAAAACCTATCCTGCCTCTCCATCAACTTCTTGTGAAGGTTTAAGATGAGAATTCTCTGTGCAAGAAATATTTCTGGCTACGAAGTTATACTTTACAGTTGGCAGCAAGGCTCATGCCACTACTGTTACTTCACATCTGTTGCATGAAGCGTCAGATTAAGAGTTAGTAGTTTTCATTTAATAAAATATACTTAACACTAGATATTCTCTCCAGAATTACCAGAGAGAGCGATGTGCCTTGTTTGAATTTATTTATTATTTTGTAATGTTTGGGAGGTGATACGTTCAGTCTGAAGGTTTACATGGAATATTAAAAATATCACAATTACTTTTCTAGGAGACAAGTCTTTCATACCGGTCTCATCATCATCATCATCATCATCAATCATCATCAATCATCATCAATCATCATCACTAACACCACCACCGTCATCGCTGAAAACCGTACGCGCTAACATCAAAGCTAACAACGGGCATTTGCCGATTGTGTCATATTAGTTGGGATAAGCTTTGTACAAATGGTTTTATTATATATTTCCTTGTAGGTATAATGGGAATAAAAAATTATGTAGGCTCAAAGAGTATTCAAATATTTAACAGCTGGTCACTATATTATGACTTAGAAATTCTAGTCTGTTTGCATGATCAGGAGGGGGAAGGGAAAAACGTAAACTAACAAAAACTTCCTATTTGAGAAAAGGTAAGTATCTGAAACCAGTAACAAGGAAGATCTTAGAAATGTTTAATTCCACTAAAATTATACATAAATTCTGCTCTTTAACCTTTTTAAGTAGCAGTTGTTTTTTTTTTCTTTTTTTTTCGGTTTATCAGTTATTCAAAAGTCACCAGGAAAGATTCAAGATTTAAAGATATACATTTCATTTTAACAAAAACATCCCAAACACACGGATTTAAAATCAAAGTCGCTAGAGTCATTTTTGAGAAACTAACAATTTTCGAAAAATTTTGCATGCAAGGGGTAGTTTACAGAGCGAGAATTTCTTGAATATTTCGTATCAAAATCCTTAGTAATGTTGAGCTCATATACCGAATTTTCATTTTTGAATAGCGCTGTTTAAAGACATACGTACACATGACAGGTTTCCAGAGAAATTTCAACAGCGAATTTTTGGGTGGAAAACAATGCTTCCCTTTTCTATAAATACATAATAAATACAGAAAGTAAAAAGTATTTGACATGAACTGTGCCCTTTAACAAGATGACGTTTAAAGGCGACTAGGTCATCAGCGCCCTTATAGAAAGAATCATGGCAATATAAATTTCACTATAAAATAAACACGCTAATAAAAATTATACCAAACAAATAGGCAAAAGCCGGAATTAAAACAGGGCTATAAAAGTCTGGAAAAGTATAATATTTCGATATTAAAAGCTTTAAATCCTCAGGCTCATGCTTATCTTTGCTAAAAAGCTTAAAACTCTTTCCACCGCTTGTTTATTGTCCCCCAGGAGCTCTGCAAGACTGACAACAAGTTGTAGAGATTTTTGAAGGTGCGTTAGGGAAACACACTCTAGCAGTACGTGACGAACCGACAGAAGGTTGCCAAACAGCGGACAAAGAAAAGCAGGCTCCCGCTTAACAGGGTAACCATGCTAACCATGCGAAAATTTTGAGTGGCCAATGCGCAACTGAGTCAAGTTAACCCTCTCGCGACGAGATATGCGAGAGGAAGTTACCCAATTTATCGGAAGTTCTTTCACTTCTCTAAGCTTATTACCGCAAAGAACTTTCCGCTCTTTGTGCCAACACGACAGCACCGCTCTCCGCACTTCCAGCATAGTCTTCCGAAGTAATTCGAGAGATGATAACACTGGGTTCTGTGGTTGCGGCCTTTGTCGCCACATCCGCCATTTCAAGTGCCTTTTAACAAGATCTACATTCGTCACGTAGTTTTTCTTATCTGCTCCGATTTACCAGATATGAAAAAGTCATTAAAAATCAAGAGGAATTCAAAAAATTCCAGATGTGCATTTCTGTTACCATGAAAATATCTTAATCTTACTGTAGAGGCTTGAAAAGGCAAGAATGATATTGAAAATTCAACGCCATAGCCGGCATACTCCTTTTACTCCTGTCCTACTCATGGCAATTATGCGGAGGAACGACTAATTGTACTGTAGAGCAGTTTTGAGAGAACACTTTTTAAAATATGTTTCATGTAAAGAGGGTTATAGGATTGGAGGATTTGTTTAAAACATTTTGTGTCACTGCTTTGGAAGATTCTGAACTTAAAATACTGAGTTTAGTATATAAATGAACCATGGTTTTCAGTAAGCTTTTCTGGTAGGCGCGCACACAGGTAAACGCACACACAATCCCTATACTATGTACATCAAGAGAATAAAGTGGATGTAAACAAATCGCCGTTTTGTATCTCTCCGGGACAACGTGCATTCTCAATGACAGAGCACAGTTACCATTACGCTTAAGTATAATATGCGTTTTACTCCATTAAAAGGATATATTTAATCGATCTAAATAACAGGCAGCATATGGAAATGAACTGCTACTTACGTCATCTCTGTGCACAATGACACTTTTTCCTTTTCTGCTCACAAACTCGAAACCAATCTCCAGAAGCAGCTTATGGAGGAAAGTATGTTTTAAATCTGGAAAGTTGGAATCAGAGTTAACTTCCAACAGTATTTTGTTAAAAGGGGTTCATTGTTAACAAAGAACTGGTGAATACTTGGGTATAATGAAGATATCACAAATCCGTCACAAACAACATCCAACACTTGCCTGGCGTGCGGTCTCTTCTTGCTGGGAGTCCTAACTTCACCGATTGAGGATTTTTATTTGCGTACACTGTAAATACTTGAAACTGACAGGCCGGTAAACTTGGATGTTACTTTCAGCATGTCATCTATGAATAGCAAGTTCGGGATATTTCTCGTAGAACTTATTAAACACGTTCAATATTATTGTCTGTTCACCACTTCGTAACAGTTTTCCACGCTTATGTTCCACAACACTCACTTGTCCCACCATGTTACTTTGATGGTGAATGATCCGCGTGCTGAATTAGTTAGGCTGGTTACAAATTCACTTAACTGCATATTCTTACAACTCAACTATGCTTAGTACACTTAGTTCATGCTTTACCAAACATTAAATGAGATTTCAGACCTTAGTTGTATTTTTCAAGGGACTATTTAGACGGTGAAAGCGTCCAGAAGGCGCGCTGCGGTCAAAATGCACGTGGTTTTGTTTACATCTACTTTGCTCACTTGATGTACACAGTCTACACCACAGAAATTTTTATAATTCTTTGTTGGCTTTGAAGTGTCTCAAAACATGTATTGTCGGTGAAATCTCTATATCAAATAAGCTGCATTTATTTGCCCTATTTGCTTGAAGAGGAAGTGTTCATGTTAAAATATTTTCCAAAGTTAATTCAGTTTTGCAAAATTATAAGTGTTTAACTTCACCTAGCTTACTCTTTCCCTTTTATATGCATTTCCTGATAGGGGCTATATCTGAAACACTTTTGTCACGAATAAGGAAATGCCACTTTTATATTTCATGGTTATTTGCTAAAACCTAAATCAAGCCATTGCAGCGACCTTATATCCTATTGTAAGCTTATGAGTGTATAACAAAGCATGCATTGTTTCCCATGCAAGGTATACCAGAAAGTTATAAACAATAATAAAAAAAATGGATCCATATTTGGGGAGCTTACTCTATAATCTAACTAACTAGTTCTAACTTCCATTTGGGCGACTTCTCTCTCTCTAGCCTCTACCCTCTTCGGATGCATGTAGAGTAACTCTAAGCTCTAGGAACACAGGCTCATTCGAGTCTTTTCATTCCATTTGTTGACCCATTCACCCCTCGGCATTATACTTACAGAAGTAAAGAAAAATAAATAAGTTTGTACTTTCAACATGAATATTAAATCACACTAAATTTCAGATAGCTACCACCGAAGTGCAGTTATTGAAGCATAGAACACATTTACTAAACCTGAAAAGAAATATTTTACTTATATTTATTTCTTTAGATTATCTCTTTACTACCTTAATATAGTTGCTGTGTAATTATAACTTTAATTTCTTGTAAATATCCCCTGAAGTTCTCTACATTCTGTGTGAAACTTGTATATGTTATACCCCTAGTAAAAGTGTAAAGGATACACAGCGACGGAGCACTACAAATGACGTTCAGGATCAAGCTAGCTCGTGCAACTGCTTATGAATACGTGGCAACAATCAGAGCGGCAGAACCTTAGCGAGTCGTCTGGCTGCCAGCAAGTTCAAGAAAATATGAATTTTCGAGAAAGTTCTATGGTAGGTCATACTTGCTACATGAGGTGGTGAGGTGACGAGAGAAGTGAGTATACTAGGCACAACTTATTGAGATACCCCCAAAAACAACCTTCATATCCCCCCACCCCATTATGGTGCAGTCTGGTCATATTTGGTGATATTCAATGTGTTAGGTATAATTAGTGCCTCCAACTGTTCGTAACATATAACCATGTTAGAGTTACGGCCATAGCTAGTGTTGTTGCATCTGTTATGTTGCCATAGAAACCCTTGTTTATGAACGCGTTGTTGATTTTAAAACAAGATTCTGTTTAGAGACCGTATTGATTAATTAACTAATTAATTAATCTGTGGACGTACTGCTCGTGTTTGGGTGATTTTGTCTTGAACTGTTTTAGAACACTATATGAAGTTATAGTTACTGTTATTATTTTGCTGTTCGCAACACAGTAGTGCATTAAATATATATTATGATATTTAGTATTGTAGAACAATATTTGCCGAATATAAGTAGATTCTTGTGTTGTGTCATAACGATGTTCAAGCATTATTTACGCTTGAAAACAAGTTACTTTAACCTTGTGATATTTGAGGTTAGAAATGCATTTATGTACCTTGGCAGGATTGCTTTAGGGGGTGCTTTCATGTGCTGTTTAGTGTAATGTCGGCTACATTGAACTCTTGGGAAATGCCGATAAGCTGTGTCCTCTATAGCTGCAGGCGTGAGTCGTCGCAGCGGGCAGCTCTTGCGACAAAAGCGAGTTTTGGGTGTTGAACGAGACAGCTGTTAGGAATGCGTGCGAACGCGCGCGCGCGTGTGTGTGTACAGTCGTGAGAGAGCTCTAGCTCGAAGTGAAGCAGTTTTAGTGAGTGTTGAGCGTGTAGCGTTAAAGTAAGCTGTTTAAGAGAGAGGGAACTAAAAGACAGAACATTGTGGTTAAGGCTGCGATAAGACTGCTGTGAGTTGTAAGATCACGAAGAGGTGTAGATTATGTTTACGACGAAAAGATAGTGGTTTTTATAGTTCCGTTTAGAAGAAAAAAGCACCTGGGTTGGATATTTGTCATTTTGTCATAATAAAAGCTCACCAGAAAATGGAAAATTCATTTATATCGTATATAAATTTTATATAAGATAAACCACTCAAACATTAATTATTTCTAAGACTTTTGAGATGAATTTTCCAGCATATTAATTCATACTCTTCAAGTGTAATTATAGCTGTCACAAAATTGAAAGGCGGGTGGTTGAACACAAAATCTAATCTTAGGCTCGCAACGCCTTGCAATATTCTGCAGTTAAACACGCTGTGAAAAATTGCACAACCGGTGATATAAATATCACTTGTGCCCAAAAAATGTATTTGTACAACAGGAAAAAGAAACAGTAATAGCCAACTATCAGCCACCTAAAAATTTTGCGGCTACCATAACTATTCTTTTATTTATGATGAGGCCATCTATTGAGCATGAAAATAAAATAGCAACCTGGATTTTAAAATTCCTATCTTTGACTAAGCCCCTGTATAAGTACAAGAAAATGTGATATGGCATTTGTATAAATATTGATCTTAAGTGACATAAGTTAGTGAGAAAAATAATTTATAAAAATTATCAATAGTAGATAATATATAAACGTAACTGACGAGGATAAGAAAACTTTTGCAGCGTATTCCATCACATTCTTGGACTGGTGGTCTTCTTTCATTTCAATTAGCGTTTCTATATTTCCCGCAAGGGAAATTTAGTGACGGTAAATTTTGTAACTATTGATACATAAAATCGACATGCATTAAGGAAAACATTAGAGAGGTAGCACCCTTTATCTATGCAGCTAACCCTATCTCTAGGTTTCCTTTTATAGCTAGTCGTACTTACATAATGAGACTTGGGCTACAGGTCATGGAGAATCGACTGCAATACACTGGGGATATCTTACGTGGTAGAAGTAACTGCAAGGTGCCACATAAACATAAAATACAACCGACGTAAACTGGTGACCTCTATCTGCACCATAACTACTCTTAGCGACCTTAGCTCACAACCCAAACTCCGTTTAACATACGTATCCTCTCTATGCAAACGACGCAACGATGGAATTTTATTAAAGCGCTGAAAACATATACTTCCAGTAGCGATACACAAAGGAATACAAATATTTTACTACTTAATTGTTCGTCTTATCTCAGATTACTTTGATCCATTCATGAATCATTGCTAATGCGTACGTCATCAAAGGCGGTGAAACGAAGGAAACATTCAGCAAGCGAGAACAAAAAGGAGTATTCACCGACTTCATAAAGGTGTTTTATTTTACGTATAAATATGTTAGAGAATATTACGAAAAAATAAGATGACTTTCGCATGTCATCCGTCTCATATAAAATATGCAGACAGTAAATAACTAGAACGCACAAATGCAGAAGAAGGTTTCACGCAAAAATGAACATATCTCCCACTCAAATGATCCTAATAAAGTATTGAAAGAAGGTAATAGATTAGGTAAATAATGTATTTGAGCAGTACACATTTAAACGTTTTCCTTTAAGACAAGGCTACACTGAAAATTCCAACTTCTTTAATAACCAATCTATCACTAGGATACATCATTGTAAACTTGCATACAAATTTTCATGTAGCTACACCAAATATTTCAGTAGTTACTTTGTATGAAAATATTGTAAAAATTACTCGCTATATAAAATTTTCTACACATCGAAAGGTTTGAGATTTTTAGTTGAACTTCTGTTTTTGATTAGTGCAGAGAATTATTAAAAGACCCACTTTCTTGGTTTTTGGAATATTCTTTTACCATTTGTTCTCATCTTTTTCATGTTACCCCAAACGTTTTTTGAAAATAGTAACTTTTTCATATTTTAACATTGTATAATTTACAACACATGAGCATTTATCAGAAAAGAGGAATGTGAATGTATGTATTTACATATTATGGACCTATCCTGTAAATTTCACTAAGCTAAATGAAGAACTTTGATGCGTGGGACATTTTGTATACCGAAAATGTTAGAAAAAATGTTTAACAAAATGAGTTTTAAAGTAATGGTTGTTCAAATTTTATATTTCAGACCGGAGCTAAAATTCTCCTCCTGCTTTTTGCTGTTTCTTCCACTGTGCAGCAAGTTTACATATTTCAGCATCCTGCAGGATTACTTTTTATCACACTGACCAGAAGTGGCACTCCACTGAATTCGAAGACTATCTCTCCGCTCACTGGTCTTTATCCATAATTCATTAATTTCTTTGCGTTCTGTGCTTTCCCTACTGTGCATCTTTACAGAAGCTCATCCGAAGATAAATGAATGCCTCGTACAACAGCAGTACTTTCTTGGTAACCTCTTTTGAAAGTACTGTCTTCATATATTGTCTTGCTTCGATAGCAGTTCTCCTTAGGCAATGGCACAATTAGTATACCAGTGTCAAAGTTTTTCATTTAGCTTAGTGAAGCATGCAGGTTGGGTCTATAATTTGTAAATGAAAACCTTTACATTCCCCTTTTCTAATAAATGTTGATGTTTCCAAATTATTACTTAAAATGTAAAAAAGTTACTATTTTAAATTTTTTGAGGTAACATAAGCAGGAAAAATAGAATAAATAATAAAATAATACTCTCAAAAATAAGAATTTGGGTTCTTTTATAATACAGTACACAACTCAAAAACATAAACTCACCTTGAAAAATTCTTTCTGCCACGGAACATTTTGCATAGCGAGGCCACCTGTACGTGTCCCTTTAAACGGTCATATAATAATCTAAATAATCTGATAAAAATAGCACGTCTTTTATTTCTACACACTCTAAGCTGCCAAACAAAATATCAGAAAACAAAATTCCAAGATTGTGAGCATTCTGACCAAATTTTCACTGTAGCCTTAAAATGATACGTTTACTGCAAAACAGCGAGTTTAATATATACTGATCGTGTTTGTAATATAATTATTAGGATATAGAGTAAAAGCTCATGCTTCAAACGTAATTGTAATCATTATTATTGAAGTTTAACAGCAGATTGCTTAGGCCTGAATGGCTTCCTTTCAAAATATCATTTCATTGTATATAGCATTAGAATGTTGGCTTTTGTAGTAAGAGTAGGAGTTAAACACAATTAAAAGGAATCAGTAAAATAAATATAGGTAGATTCCTATTTTGGAGGTTCGTGTTTTTGGAGTGTCACACAGGCATTTCCTATCTGATTTCTTCGACAAGCCCAAAATTTTCATATGTACTACAGAATAAATGATCGGGCTTCTCTTACATCATTGGTTTGAAGTTTATGACTAGAGATTGTACTCCGTACATGCACGGGGCACTACCAGAATAGGTGAATCAACCTATCAGTTTCTAAATGTTTGGAGAAATTTATTAGTACAAGCTATGCGAGGAACTGCTGTTGAAAGCTCACCTGCAAGTCGATTTCTTCTTGGAGATTACTTTAATGTCATAATAGAAATAAATGTTCATTAAATCATTACTATAAGCGGAACCAAATAAATACAACACACAGCTTAATGCCGATTGAAAAAGGATCCTCATAACAATCCTTCATAAAAGTCCACAAGACTCGATCTTGAATTACCTACATTTAGCTCACGCCTCTCAATCACAACTAGGTCAGTCAATTCATACTGCAATAAAGGGGGGACGTAATCAATTAGTTTGGAATCAAAACACGCAGCAAAAATACGAAACTCCATTTCCAGGCCATCTAAATTGTGAAATATTGGTGCAAATTCATCTAATACACCAGATAGAACCCATGCATACATTTCGAATTGTTCATCGTTCAACAAATCGTCATGCTTGGGTAAGGGCAAAAAATGATATATTTTGCCCTTTTTCGTTTGATGACATTTTCCCGAGAAATTTCTCCTTAAAATCTCCAATTCTACCTGAAAATTGTGTAATAAGAATTTCTTTCCTTTGAGGGTCTAAATTTTGCTAACTTAAATGCCGCGTGAGATCTGTTAAGAATGTTACATCGTAAGTCCAGTCTGAATCACAAAACTCGGTAAGAGGGTGTTTCATTTCCATGTGCACTTCCGCACTGGACGTCGGGCGCTGATTTAGATCACTGACTACTGCTAGCATACTACAGCACTCGCTCGCGTGAGTGACAGTGCGCACAAAAGGGCAAAGGCAGTCAAATGTTTTATTTCTGGTTTAGGGCCTACTGTATAGAGAGGCACACTAGTGCAAATTACCACACTGTTTGAGAGCTATACAAGTGTATATATTCCAAATACTTCTAAAATAATATCTTTTTACATTTAAAACGTTTTAAAGCAGATAGAGATAGGAAAACGGTTATGAAATAGCAAATTATTATTCATTATTATTTATTATTATTATATTAGTATATTATTATATCAGTATATTATTATTATTATTATTATTATTATTATTATTATTATTATTATTATTATTATTATTATTATTATTATTATTATTATTATTATTATTATTATTATTATTATTATTATTATTATTATTATTATTATTGTTGTTGTTGTTGTTGTTGTTGTTGTTGTTAAGTTCACGAGAGAAACATCTTGCTATAATATATAAAAAGTTCTAGTTATTTGTTCTTCGTTTCAATGCAAAATATTAATTGTAGTTTTCGAAGAATAAATACTTATTAATTTGATATAAAAATCGTAGCCACAAAATCCCACGGAGTACGTACTAATTTGATTTACTGTTATATGTAACATTAATCATTAATATTTTTTGTATTTTCATTACTCACGTTGTACAAAAATTATTCATACATTGCAAGTTCCTCAATAGTTTAATGCTATAAGGGAATGAATATCGCTTTAGTATGCACAATGATAAAGAATAAAATTGTTTTCTTTCAAATATATCCTTATAAAACCTTCAGTGCAATTCTGTGTGTATTATGACTCAATTCTCATGTTCAGAAATAATCTATTAATATTTTTTCCCTTAAAGTAAAATTGATTATCTATTCATTGCGATGCCCATGTAGTACCCATGCAACAGCACACCACTATTGCTCCTCGATTCCTTCCCTTCCCTTCCCTTCCCTTCCCTTCCCTTCCCTTCCCTTCCCTTCTAGACATAACCATGTTTCAAGAATAGGTAAGCGAACTACATCGTTATCTACCGTAGACCATATTGCCTCCGTCGTAGAGTATATACGTAAATTACCCACTCAGATGCCGTTAAATTAATAGTGAGCCTATGGAGTGCTCAGCTATGGTCTAGATACATAATTATATGTCGGCAGACTGTAAATATAAAGTTCGATGATTCCAGAAATATATTTTGTTTCACTTTAGACCAATTTGAAGGAAAATTCACAGGTATTGACATAAAACTAAAAACTTCCAACTCTTACCTTCACCTGTAGGAGATGCTGACACACAACATAGCACTAGACCATCCAAAACTCTACTAACAAGACGGTCATAAGGACCTTTCGCATCCTTACAAAAACAAAAGAAGCGAATGACGTCAACTTGTTCAGGCTATGCATCCTCGGAAAACTGAACTTGCAAATAAAACTCAAATGACGAAACAGAGAAAACGAACGCAGTTCGTTACCAGTTGAACAACCTACAGTATTATAGAAATACATATGTATGTATGTTAAGAACAACTTCACGAGCTAATTAACGCACCCTGATTATTTATGCTGGTCATTTCTCAAGTTGGCTGTGCATAATCAGTTACATTTTTTAAAGCTATATAGACTATTTCTTAATCATCATCAGCAACAGCATCAACTACTACATAACAGCACGGTTTAGACCTGCTGTTCTGTTCAAACAAGTCGAGTTGATTCATGTTTTCGATTTGCGTCGTATTAGTCTCTGTTTTTTTTTTTTTTTTTTTTTTTTTCCCTCCCTTAAGTCGATGGTCGCCCGTTCTTTAAAACGTTTATATCTTTTGACATTGCTTTGTTATATTATCAAGGGCCAATGTATTTAATTCTTTCCCAATTACTTTAGTTGTCTATGTTTGATAGCCTGACAACTTTTGTAACAAAATCATCTCTGCGGATGTTATCTGCTTGATAGACCAGCTTCAAACATATCTTTAAATGTTAAACACGCGTGGTTCTTCTCAAAACTCTGATAGTAAATTAATTAGTTATTTAAGAAGCCAGAGGAGAGCTCACTCCTTTAAAATTATGTCAATTTTACTTATCATAAAAGGTATTCGATAACTAATGAAGATCTGTAGATAAGAGAAACTTTATACTTACTACTTTCGACAGTTTTAAGATTGTCAGGACATTTCGAGAGTTACAATCTACCTGCATTTCTAGCAATTTGAACGTATATATATAATTTCACAAACAAAAATTTTGTGACATCTGCCTGACATTGCAGGTGACCATAAAGATCCAGAATACAGAGATATATGACAAAGTCAATTTTAAGAAGAAGAAAAAATAATGATTAAAATTAATATTCAAAATATCTAAAACATTAAAAGATTATAACAAGAAGATAACAGTTAACACATTGAATACAAGTGATTATTTAAAATATATAAAGAGTCTTTTAGGACATGTAAACATATATTTACAATTTCGGACCATTGCACACCCAGTGCTTTGAGGCAGGTACTTGTGAATTTAAAACATGTTCCGCGGGCACCAAAGAGTAGTCCTTTTACCTCCCATGCATTTTCAGGTACATTATATCTCTCACTAAGGTGAGGAATGCATGGTTGGTAGATGACTTCCTTTTCCTCGTTCACCTGTGTCGCCTGCTGTAAATGTTGCTCCATTCTTACTGTTGGATCAAGAATGAGACCCTTTCCTGCATCCCTCTTGATGGCTACCATCCTCAGACAGGCAATGGACCTCTTCATTGACCTCCCAATTGGCTCTACGAAGGGCTGTAGAAATTGATGAACGCACACGGTGGTGACGATTGTTGCGAAGTAATTCTCCCTTTGGGCAATATCCTAGTACATGCCCAAGGGTTTCCACTTCTTTACAAATTGAGTGCCGACATAGTGTTGTTCGCTGATTTCTTCCAGGCACAGATCTTACTGCTGACGTGTTACATGACATTTTGATGGCATTAGTCCATTCAGAACATGACAGGATTTTTCTGTTGCTCATCCACGAATTGGCTCTGGGATTCTCTTTATATGTCTCAATCCCCTTTCCCTTGTGAGGTAGCTGACACCATGCATCATACTTCTAAGCGCTACATGAATATGCTTCAACATAGGCAAAGTTTCCAGCTATAAACCGTACAAAAGGCAGTGATTCCACTAAGAGACACGTCATTTCAATTATGAAAATCCAACGATCCATCTGCGAGCAACATAGCTAATGTAACACAACTGCATAATATGTACATACTACCATTTTTATGCATAAAAGAGCTCGTTACTCCTTACCTTATTAGGTGAAATAAAGTATAAACAAAAAAAGCTTCACCTCCATTCGAAGATAACGCGAACCACTTTTATGTGATGCTCCACTGTGAATATATTATCAGGTCAAAGAACAAAACCTAAACCACAAATTGCTGATGCAACTCAAGTTTTACCACAGTTTCCGAAAGCTTTGTTTTGCCCTGTTTCATGGGAAGTAAGATTAGTAATCATACTAAATCCCAATAAATTCCGATGTCTCTAAAGGCTTTTTGCATTTGTTTCAATGGTGAAGCTTGATTCATGTTTACCATGTAATGCCTCCAGTTATTGCTTACATAATCCTCTGTTGTACATTTTTGTGGACTAAACATTCTGTATGAGCATTTCAGTCGAAGCACATACCTTCCATACATTCCTGAATACAAAAGTAACATTATTAAGAGCATGTCCTTATTTGTGTCTCTGAGAACACATGTACATTACACTCTGTTTAGTATTCTGTACTGTTATACAACACTTGATACAAAAATTGCCGTTTTCTACAAATTTATACGAATTTAACTTATGTAAACTATGAAAACTTTTTTAACTTTTAAACTTTGTATACTGTTTCTTAAAAGTATTTCATCACAACTAAGAGATTAAATTTTGTTGAAAATATCGAACTTTCCATAGGAAAAGAACAAAACACATAAAAGTTTCAATATTCAAGAAATTCAATATTAAAAAAAAATAATCAATAAATCTTGAATCGAAAAACCTACGCTTGTATCAAATAAAATAATACCCAGATTGATTCATTGAACTTCAATAGCGAAAATTAGAAGGAAGCTCAACAACAATTGCAATTGTTAAGACAAAACCTAGTTTTCAAACTCGAGGGCTACTTGTACACATGTGCGCGTATCCATTTAAACATTTCGTTGGATTCTCAATGCCCAGAAGGGCAAAGCCACTGTAGATCCTCAATCTAGAATGTTGAATAGATTTTTTATAAAAAGCCTCAAAAATGTAATTTTTGTAGGTTTTATATCACTTACTCTTAAAGATGCCAGTCAACGATTTTCTTAAAGTTATATCCAAGTAAACCTTTACATGGTCTCCAAAACTAACTCTAAGGAGATTCATTAAATTAGCACACATTGAAATGGCAGCATATTCTTGTATTCTGAAAGTATTCTTGAAGTCGTTTTAATTCAAATGACGTCGATGCTACTATAAAATCATAAATAATAGACAAAAATTACTATTGGAATAATTGGAATCTGTTGTGTTAACCATACTTGAAACATTCCTTACCATCTGAATTTTCCAGCATTTAAAGCAATGATATTGGAGTACTAGGTGGCCGTTCTTTTGTGTCCCCTGAACCCGTGCAAAGAATATATAGTTTTATGTAAGGCATTTACAAAACATTATAATAGCATGAAGCTTTGTGCTTATATACCTGAAAAATTGCATTTAATCTGATTCAAATAGATACAAACACAGTCTATGCATATCTAAGAGAAAAATCTAATGTATTGCACTCAGGTGACTTTCCCTGCACTTGCACAAACTATTCCTGCAAACACTTAATCCTCTTATGTACTTCATATTAATCGAGATAAACATTTGTATTTTATTTCCTCTTCCTAAGGGGAACACACAGTAGGCTTCAAGCGATAGTCAACTGTTTTAAGACTGGTCGCCATACGTTTCTCTTTACATGGTCGAGATCAAAAAATGCGTGCTAAGTATTGCAAAATTCTGAGAAATAACAGGGAATGCCTCCGAAATGGCTCACT